>PVJO010022221.1:0-28466 GCA_004026905.1 Hystrix cristata | reverse complement strand
TTAGAGAAAGCAATTATAAAATTCATCTGGAACCAGAAGAGACCAAGAATAGCAAAAACAATTCTGGGCAACAGAGGCAAGGCAAGGGGCACCACAATCACTGACTTGAAATTAGACTATAAAGCTACTCTGATAAAAACATCATGGTACTAGCAAAAAGGAAAAACAAAAACAGAACAAAAATGGACCTGAGGATCAAAGGGACAGGTTAGGAGATGCAGAAACAACTCCAAACACACTCTAATACCTCTTCTTTGATATCTTTGACAAAGACGTCAAACACTCTCACTGGAAAAAAGACAGCCTGTTCAATAAATGGTGCTGGAAAAACTGGCTTTCCACATACCAAGGACTAAAACTAGACCCATGTCTCTCACCATGTACTGAACTAAAATCGAAGTGGCAGAGACCTAAACATTAAAACAAAAACACTAAATTTGCTGCAAGATAGAACAGGAAGAACTCTTGAAGACATAGGTATAGGCAAAAATTTTACGAGCAAAACTCAGACCCCATGAGAAATACTACAAAGCATCAATGACTGGGATCACATCCTATTAAAAAGCTTTTGCATAGCGAAATAAATCACTAACAGAGTGGGGAGACAATCCACAGAGTGGGAAAAAAAATTTTGCCAATTGTTTCTCAAAGGTCTAATATCTAGAATATATAAAGAACTCAAAATCAGACACTCCAAATTTAAAGACCCAATCCAAAAATGGGCCTCTGAAATGAACAGATGCTTCTCAGATGAAGAAGTACAAATGACAAATAAATATATGAAACAGTGTTCAACATCGCTGGTCATTCGAGAGCTACAGATTAAAACAATGCTAAGATTCCATCTCACTCCAGAAAGAACAGCTATTATCAAGAAATCAACCAATAATAAATGCTGGCGGGGCTGTGGGGAAAAAGGAACCCTCCTCCACTGTTGGAGGGTGTGTAGACTGGTCCAGCCATTGTGGAAATCAATGTGGAAGTTCCTCAAAAAACTACAACTAGAGGTTCCATTTGACCCAGCTATTCCTCTTGGTATCTTCCTGCAAGAATTAAAAGCATCATGTACGTACAACCATGTTTATAGCAACAGAATTTGTAATAGCTAATTCTTGGAAACAACCCAAATGCCCAGCAACTGATGAATGGATAAAGATGGTACAGGTTTTTTTTTTTTAATACAATGTAGTACGACTCTGCCATAAAAAAAAGGTAAACTTGAAACATTTCTAGGTAAATGGATGTACCTTGAGAACATATTCTTAAATGAAATAAATCGAACACACATACTAAAATATCTCATGGTTTCTCTGGTATGAGAAACCATAAAGGTAAATAAGGACAAAAATGTATAATAGATATTGAGGAAAAAAAGAAAATATTCAAATGGGAAGAACAACTGGATGAAGGGGGAGGAAGGGAAAAGGAAAAGAAAAGAGAAAAAATGGAAAAATGTAAATAAAGTTGTTGTAAATAAAGAGAGGAAGAGGAGTTGAAGGGAAGAATGGGGAAGGGGGAAAAAAAAACCCATGATATGGACAGGTACAAATTAACTACGATGAATGTGATCGTTATGTATATCTACAATGTACCAATAAATCTTCCTGGTTCAACAAATCACAGCTGACCATGATGTAGCCCTGCAACTCTGGACAGTCTACTTAATCTTCATTTCCTTTGTCTCTAGAGAAGGAAAATAGCAGTACTTACATCGCTGGTAGGTCTCTGTATTAAATGGCATAATGCACATAATGAACATAGAGCATTTTTTAAAGCACAGTCAAAATAAATAAAATTTGTATAGTGATAATGATTTCAAGTTATTTTTGTATTATTAAAACTGTAATACAGTCTATGTGGTAATTACAGATCAACATAGGAATTTAATACTTATTGACAGAATGCACTATATGAACTAAAGCACATTTAAGCTTCAAAATTAAAACTTTTAAAGACTCTTTCTTTATCACAAGAAACCAAACACAATTTGTAGGGAGACTGTGGTTCATCCATGTCTGCTAATATTATTAGTTGCTTGCCTATGCCTCAGATTCATTGTGTATCAAGCCCTATGTGTGTGTGTGTGTGTGTGTGTGTGTGTGTGTGTGTGTGTAAGAGTCTTTGGAGCCTGACAGACCTGGATATAAATCTTTGCTGTGAATAAGCTAAGGACCAAGTCTTCTGGCTCAGTTTCTTTGCCTCTAAAAGAGAAGAGAAAATCTGGTTCAGAAGTTTTGTGAAAATAAAAACTGAGACAATTCAGGCAATGAGTTTAGAATAGAGCCTCAGTGCCTCAAGTACTGAATGTTTGAACATTTTAGAATTGATTTTCGTGACTATCATTTACATTCTCCATAGGAGATTCAACATGTGTGACTAGTCCCTACAAATTGACCTGTGAAATGAAAAAAATGCAATAATTTACTAAATCAGCGCTAACTCTATAAATACCAATGGCAAGAAATCACAAATCCATATATACAGTAGTTTTAAAGAGCATACCATAGCCCACTGTAGAAAGACCCAAGTGTTTCATTCTATTTTTCACAAGTTCAGCAAGCTCTTGTCTTTCTGACCTCCTGTAGAGGTTCAGTCGCTGCTGGGTTATTTTTTCAGCTGTTTTACCAGAGTGTTTGGGACCTTTTCTGCTCAGTCTTCGGGCCCACTGCATGCTCTTTCTGCGCAGCAAGGGATGGTCTGACTGGTCGCTGGAGGTCGAATTGCGGTGGTTGCCGCGGTGGTGCCCCTGCTCTTTGGAGTCTTTGGTATCTTCCCACTCTTCCACACTGATAGATATTTGTGACTTTAAAGAAAAGAGATATTAATAATTAGGTATTTTAGGAATAATGATAGCTTGGACTTGAAATAAGAGTCATTTGCAAAATCTCACAATTATACATCTACTCATGAGAGTTTCCATAGAAAGAGGAAAATCATAATCTTCAATTCTACTCATCCATTACTAAAAATATTAATAGAACATATATCTAACTGAACTTACATATGAACCAAAGTAAAATATTTGCATCATCCTCTAGAAGTTTTGAATATTTAATTTTTTATGTATGAGTACTTTTTGGGGGGTACTAGGGATCGAACTCAGAACCTTGCACTTGCTAGCACAGAGCTAAGTCCCCAACCTCTTCGTGTGTGAGTTTTTAAAATAAATATCTACTTACAGATGTTTGAAACACAGAAAAAAAAAAAGACTAGACATTTTATAACATTCAAATAAAGTCCATGCTATTCTTTTCCAAATATACTACAAGTATTTTTCATGCAATTTATATACTTACTATGAAAAATATAATTTTTGGAATAATATTTTTAAAAGTTTTATATTATTGGTCTTTCTAATGTGACATTGAAATGCATTTTATAAAATGTGAATTTTTTAACCCATGTCCCAGAAGACAATAAAAAAGCATTTTTAATTCATGCATTCATAATACACCATATAAAATGCTTTTCTGATTAAGATATTGAACCATGTTTCAGGAACTATCTTAATTTTTAAAATGTAAAAATTAATGTTTCACAAACACATTGTAGAATCACAAGTAAAACTTACTCCAGGCTATTCTCTACAAGATGGGAAATCAAAGAACAAACTCACAAAGTCAATTCTGACTAAGTCTGGCTGCAGAATCTGATTTCTGCAGAGAAAAATCTCTCCTGATTAGAGACCCTTCACAAGTTAAGTTTATCGTTTCAATAATACTGCTTTTCTTACCAGGAAATCATATGAAATGCAATGCCTATCAGAGCAGAAAGTCTCACTTTCTAAAAGCATGCACATGCAAAGGAACAGCTTTCTGAATTCTATTGTATAGACTTAAGATCAGCAATCGTTCACCTGTTAACCACTTCCCTTCTACGGCTGGAAGCTTGAACATCAGCTAAAACATGCATGTATTGCTGGCTTTCAAAGTAATATAATTTAAATTACCAATTTACGTAAGGTCAGGAAGTAGATCCAATAAAATCCTTTAAATGTGAATATAAATTATGGATGCTCAGTCAGTATCTTATATATGACTTTCAGTAACAAGCCGGGCAATTATCACATGTTTAAACTCAACCACATATTCACTTTTATTTCTGTGACAGAAGGGTACTGTATTAGAGTGAACTCAAATTAATTTATTTAATCTCCGTGTCTCCATGGCAAGAGGTCATTTGATTTTTAAAAATGAAATCCTATATTTTATCTATTAGAACTTAATAGAGAAACAATAAAATTTAAATACCATGATTTTGCAAAAATGAATACCTTCATAGATCTTAACTTACTCTATTTTCACCTACTTCATAATATATTGAAAATCTTCTTCTGTGGAAGTAGAGAAGAAACTCTTGGGTAATATCTATTATCAATAAAGAATACCAGCCTTGTTCAGTAATTTATGGGTACTTGTAGTAGGAACAAAAATGTATTATTCACTCATTTCATTCATGTTCACTCACGTTTGCTGAGTTAAATTATAATCTACATTTTATTTGAAGTAATCTCTTTGATATTATCTATAGTCATAAGTAAATATAAGTAATAGTTTTGCTTCCTACAAACGTGTAAAAGATAGTAATCTATCAAGGCCAAATGCTAAAGATGTTAAGTTCACATAATGTCTAAATTGCAGAACAGTAAGATAATAAATATTAAGGGAGAAAGGTGAGGATTTACTGCTCTTTCAAGTGAAGTTTGAAAAGTCTTCCTCTAGAAATGCTTTCCCTGGTCATGTGTATCAGGCATTACACAAAGAACACATACAAAACATGACCTGAAGTTAATGGAGACATTAGTGACGTCCAACTAAATATAGTATTCATCATTAGTTTGAAATCATTAAGGAAAGGAATATCAGTCTTTACATGTAAAAGTCATTAAAAATCATGTCCTTTATTTGCCAATTATTTTATAGAATAACATCTCTGTATAAATTTCATTTTTAACTGTTGAGAAAGAATGAGAAGAATTGAATTAATTTTAAGCAATCTAAGACCAAAATTCATAGATTGATCTTTACACGTCTGGAATGTACATTCTTGTCTTCCATCGTTCCAACATCGCATAAAGAAAAGTACATAGAATTTTTGCATTTTAACATACATAGATTTGAATGCTAAATGTTTTCCAGCTCTGTGTATATAATAAAAATGCATAATATCCCTAAAATGATCATAGTAATACTCATCTTCTAATCTACTTCTAATGTCACATATACATTAACATATTTAAAAAGTCAATTTTAACTTCTGCATATAATGTCAATATACGCAAGTAAGTTATTATCCAGAATATGCTGAATCTGTACGCATGTATTTTAAAGGGGGTTCACTTATAAATCTAACTTCCGGATGTCATTTCCATTCTGGTTTTAGCTGCACTGGGTTCCGAACACAGCATGACGATCCAGTAGAACTAGCACAGTATGTGGGATACAGTGGTGCCCGCACCGTAGCACCTTTTCCTGAGCTGAGAATCACAATGACTAGTGAAATGTGAGGGTCTCGGCATCTGACAGGTCTGCTCTTAAAACAGCACTTTCTCCACTTGAGAACTTTGTATTTTGGGTTATATAATTTGTCTATGTTAATTTGCCTATCTGAAAAAACAGTCATATTATTACTCTGTGTACAAACTGTTCTGAAGATAGCGAAGTGATAAGACATGCAAGATGCAAGATGCATGATACGGTGCCTGACTCACGAAATGCTTGATAAATGTCACTTCATAGTGTCACTCATAACTTTGCATGAAAGAACACTAAAAGGAAGAAAAGAAAAATTTAGTAATGAGGTGTACGTAAAAGTGAAAAGTGGGTACTAAAAAGAAAAGTAATGACTCTTTGGTGCAATTTTCTGTCACTGATTATATTTAATAGGAAATCAGAAGTCTATAAACAAATTCTTGGGGGAAAAAAGTTTCCTTGGTTAAACTTAAATGGACCTGCAGAGAATAAAGAAGCATTTAAAGCAAAAGTATCTGTTTAATATTTTGCATTATTTCTATGAATTCTTCTTTATAATTTCTATGAATACTTAGAAGACTTAGTTTGCCTTTACAAAATTTTTACTGTTAGAACCATAACAGAATCACTAAACTTGAAAAATCAAAATTTACTGGTAATGAAAGGAATATATTTGTATATTTTCATGAAATGCTTCTAGAAATATATATATATATATAATTATATATATACATATATATATGTACTTGGGGAATGTACACAAACACTATTGTTGAATTGGGAAATTGAACAATTGGTTATTCCAAAATTTTATTACAAATTTAAAATAGTAACACTTTTAAAAAGATTTATTACTTCCCAAGTATTTGTTAAACTTAATGTAATTGAAAAAAGGCTGAAAGTATCTTTCTACAAGAACTAATCTTTTTGAATAATAAAATATTACTTTTGTATAACATAGCTGGATTACTTCATTGCTATCACCAATGAAGAAGATGTCAGGTTCACAAAATCTATCCATTAGTCTTTCTGATACTTTAAACACATGTACACAATGGTCAAAAATGATTCAACTTCTTTCAATTTTTTATTGAATAGTCATTCATGTCACAGGTTACTGTACTATGTACGGAAGAAAGTGCTATTTCAAAATAAATCAATTCACCTACTAGTTTCAAAGTACTGTTTGTAATACACATTCAAGACTCTCTTAATAATAGTTCTATGGGTATCATAATATTTAAAGTGACACTATCTGATTTATGATTGAAGACACTCAGAATTGTTGCTAAAGAAGAAAATAAAGACAATGAAATCACTACAGATGTTAGATTAATGTTTCCTAAGAATTACTGTGTTTCCTATTAAGGAATTACATGATAAAGATATTTGAAGAGATGGAAAGGGGTGGGAGAGACAGAAGAATAGGGTGAAAAAAATTAAGATGTGATACGTGCATGCATCAACCATCCACGATGAATAATCATGTAGTACAAATATGTACTACAATAATAAAAAAAAAGAATAATGGACAGGGGCTGGGGATTTGGCTCAGTGGTTCGAGTGTTTGCCTCGCAAGCACAAGGCCCTGAGTTCGATCCCCAGCACCAAAAAAAAAAAAAAAGAATAATGGACAGAGTACCTAAATTTAAAGGTACATGTACCAGGACTACTGGTTATTTGTGCACCAGAAAATTTTATTCAAACAAATTAACCAAAACGAACTTCACCAATTTCGAAAAGCTCAGTTTTATATATTTATATGGTCTGAGGTCTAAGCCTAGATAGAAAATATCAAGTTACACTGCTTTAAAATGCATTTCCTCTGTATGATCTCTTAGGTATTTTTCAGTTCCATCTACAACTCTGTGAGGAAAAAGTTTATTTATGGTAGTTTATTTATGGTATGGTTTATGGTCCATTAATTCACCATTTCGATTCTGTAACTTCACATGTCAAGGTGTTCGCTTAGACCCAATTTAAGCATAGGGTACTTCGATCGGAGAGGCCTGTGATTCTGACGATACTGATTTGGGAGTCTCTAGAGGAGGCGGCTTATAAGTACTAACACAGATAGGCGGCCTCAAACTATACACGGCAATGTAAACACTAAGTGCAGCAAAAACAGCAATGACGAAACGAATACACCAAATGAAACAAAAAAAGGGAGGGCTGCTGTGCCACTTTGAAATTCTTAATTTGCTACGAGAATTTATAAAATGATAAAAGGTAGCTGAATTTATTTGTGTCTCTACAATATAATTTAACTTATGACAATAGCTGACTTTACTGTCTCTTGACATATACCAATTGCCAAACTTTCAGCACCCTGAATAAGTTGAGATTTGAATAACGGTATTGATGGGAGACTCGCATCAACTTTAAAGAAAGTACCTTAGGTTTGAGACTACACTAAAATGAAGGTACCTTATGGACTTTTGGCAGGTGGGTGCTTTCCAACTATAGAGGAGCAGCTGATGTGCCTCATTTTGATTATCCAGAACAAGCACTTCACCTAAATTTCTCATGGTGGTTACACTCAATGTTCTAAAATATCTCTCAATAGGTATGGATGTTATGAACCAGTGAAAATTAAATTATACCCAATCTTGGGTACTGATCATCAGTTTAACAAAATAGAATAGAAATACATTTTGTCTGTCTAAATAGTTAAGTCTTTCAAGGATGACTCTATTTGTATATACCTAGTAACCCATCATGCTTTAGGTCATAGAAGTACCCCTTCGCAAGTCTGGCAGGACCATCTTCATAAAATGAAAACGAAACTGGACCTTTGGTGTATTAGTCCTGCGAGGGACTTCTTGCCAGACACTACAGTGATGGAACAGGCAGGCTTGTCATAGACTCCTCAGATACCCAGGGAGCCTTCTGGTCAACCAAGTAAAATGGTATATGGAAGACACCACTGAAGTGGATGAATACACAGAACAACTACTTTTTATCCCTTAAGAAGACATCCCTAATGAAGGACTACAAAGCCATCACAAACTGGTCAACTCTGAGAGAATCATCTTATCCCAAGACACCTTGGATGATAATAGGCTTCACTTGTACATTTTAAGGACTTCTGGGTTATTTTTCTACAGTCTGACTATTTGGTCCAGCCAATGTCAGTGAACAGATTGCCTTCTGGAGGATAAAATACCCTGCAAATCTCTTGCCTCATAGGAAATAAAACATCATGGTCTCTTATGTCCTTTTACATATTAAACCCACACTGCAAGACTCATGAAAGCATTCTTAAACCCCTTCAAATTTCCAGACATCGTGGAAAATGACAAAGAGATATATATCACTTCTTCAAAATATTCAGCATTGGGCTACTGGACAGTGTTCAAAAGAACTTCCATCTCTCTACCTAGGACATGCTACAAGCCATGATGTATACAATTTAAATCAGTTTTGACTGAAACCAGGTATATTTAACACACTAGTCAAAATTTAGGAGTCAATTGTAACAACTTCTAGCACCATTTTTGATGATTGATTACTGGAAGCTTTCAAATCCCTTTTACTCTACATCTGGGAAAATTTGATGAAATATTCCAGGAGCTCATTTCTTTCATACTCCATGTGAATATGAAGCCTTATACACTCCCTGTGCACATGAAAGCTAACAACAGTAATACCCAAACCTGTTGACCCTCTCTGTTCTCCAGAACCTTCTCTGGGCACATTCTTTCCAAAAAGCCTCATCAAGCCTTCTTGGTGCACAGAAGGTATCATCGAGCTCAACAGGAGAACCAAATTTTGAATTAGTCATTTATACGGCCTCTGTGGCAGGGGAGGGGTGAGCGCAGCATTTCTCCTCTGCACTCTATGCTATTCATACGTTCAAATACTAGTTCTAGTGACAAATCAAATAAACCATGTTATACATATTTCATCCACCTAGAAGCTCATAATCTATGAAGAAATATAAAGCATATGCCCACAAACATTCACATAAGTGCTAAGTGCAAAAATAATAAAGTGCCAAAGTTACCAACAAAGTTGGTACAAATAAAATTGTACAAAGACAGAGTTTATGTACATTTAGGTGAAGTTGAAAGGGTGACTCCGTGTTGAGAACTATGTCTGCGACTGAATTCATTAAGTACTTACGGAGCTGTTGTGAAAGCCGTATTGTAAAAATGATGAAAAATAGGCATGCTTTAGAAGCAGTAACCTAATTTCAACTTTTGCATCTAATATCCTAGTTTAGAAGCAGTAAATAGGAAAGATTTAGAAATACAGAGAAGAATTGATTATCATGGAAGAAGTATTTTTCATGAGATGGAAAAGATAATGGCCCTTATTAAACAGTTCTTAGTATAGTTTTCTTTTCAAGTATCTATGCACTAATAATATGCTGGGACTTTTAAGGTATAGATTACGTGCAATCCATTTATACGAATATGTTATGCAGGTTACCGGTGAAAAGTAATTTTTCTACACAGCAATTTGTAATATTGAGGTTAAATATTCTTAAGTATTTATAACTCATTGAGTTGTTATTCAAATATATATTTTAAATACTTAATGAAAATACTTGAATTATATCAATGTTTGATATAATTTGTCCCTACCTGCGCCACTAACAGTATTTTACAGTTGTTTTTCTTGTGAATTCAAATGATGTCTTCCTTTATTGTACGATGGATATTTTATCACCTTTAGATGTAAAGCAATTCTTTTCTCCTTAGAACAGTGAGTTGCTTAAGTAATATCAGCAGAATTATGATTACTGTACATATAGATATTTCCTTTTGTGTCTCAAGACATTTCTTCACCCATTTAATAATTTCGGGTTGAGTAAAGTGTTTCAAGTCTATGTGTCTGACAGATCAACATTATGGTCTATCCCAACCAAGAGTTTTGGTCTATAATGAAACTATAAGGAGGTCTTCCAATATTAAACGATTCATTTTATGTCTAGCAGTCACTACAAGTAAGGACATATTTGTTTTCTATCCCTAAATTATTAAGTTATACCTGCTTAGGTTTATCAAACATATTACTTTATGTATGTAAGGTATATACTTAAACACATGAATAGCTTTAGTATCCAAAATTAAATTACAAATAAAATCAACAAAAGAGCATTGTACAAAGTTCAGCATACCCATAAAGATAGTCAAATGGATTACATTACTAAAATGAGGGTTTCACTGCCAGCTCCATTAGCTTCCCAATACAATGTTCCTCTATCGCTTTCTAGAGTTACAGAGATATGTAGCCTAAATCAATAGTTTCAACATGAATTTATGTGTGTGTCTACATGTATGTGTAACCCTACACGGTGGAGTGGGGAAGGAGGGTTGTCACTGTGTCATTTCCAGCACATAATAGTCCAGATGAAAGGATGTAAACATAACTATAGCACTTCCCCTTCCAAGACCCAAACATTTTATATATACACACACCGCAATCGCCTTATCCTTTCCAGCATTCGGGAATCGAGGGATAAGGAGTTTGTAGAAAGAAAATTTCTATATTAAACTTAATGCTTTAAGGAAATGGACACAACAATACAAAGTAGTAGATATGAATATCTATATTCTTATTCAATGAATCTACCTGAAATACTATTATTGATCTAAATATACAATTGCTTATAGGTCACCACTCACATAGGAAAAACCTGGTGACTTAGAAAAATTCGTAATATGTGTACCTGTATCAACTCCCCATGATGAATGTAATCATTAGGTACTGCAAAAATGTACTAATGAAAATAAAAATAACAAGAGGTAAAAAATATTTTCCATTTATTTCTCATTTGGCAGACCCTAGGGCCCACTGGACAAGGAGCTGTAATTAAAAGCTTAATGTACTCTGTGTAGCAGTGCCAAGAGCCAGAATGTTCTGCCTACTGTTAAGGATGTTAAGTGGGCAAAAATCCATGTCTATGTAGTTACATCAAATACATATAGATCGGGTGCTAATTAGTGTAACACTGAGATTCGTATTAAGTGAAAATAAATAACAAAAGTAAGAAATACTTTCCTGGTATTGGAAATGAACACAATTAAAAATCAGTACAGCTACAAAATATTAGAAAAATAATTATAATGTAAGGAAGACAAAACATTTGAGAAAGGAAATTTTGTAAGAGACAAAGTAGGAAAAAATTATACATCAACTCAGTTTGACTAGTGTATTTATCTAAACTGTAAGAACAAGGTATCTAAACAAGGTATTTATCTAACCCCTAAGAATACTGACTTTATAAATTCAAGTGTATAGGCATAAACATTTTGGAGGCAGCATCATCTGGCCAGGAAAGATGCATCCGAAAAACACAATGAAATGAGAGCATGAACTTTGTCACGGACTTACTTGCCATTAATTCTGAGAGATTCGCTTCACACATTTTTTCCTTTTCTCTTATTTGGGAAGCGATAACATGTTCACTACATGGTCTTCATTCTGCTATGTGTTGAGCATTGTCTGAAGTCATACGCTGCTAGTAAGACTAGGAACAAAGATTTAAACCCAGAGAATGTTGTCTCAAAAGCAGGGCTCAGTGGTCAGAATCAAGACCTTAGTAGGTAAAGGATTTGCACCAGGAATAGTATTAGAGGTAGTGATAAAGAACAGCTAGAGCATAAAGTAGCTTAAAGTACACAAAGAAGTCTGACTTGAAATGGTATACATTGAACATATACCAAAGATTACTCATCATGTGAATAAAGGAAGGGAAATGATCATCCATATGGCAGCTCCAAGCAAGATACTGTAGAGAGGAGAATTCTAACATATTAAATTTGCCCAGTGGTCATTAAATCTAAAGATAGGAATAAAATCTCCACGACAGCTTTCTAAGAAATCTTTTGTTTTCTGGTACATCCCAGGCAGTTAAATGAGTACATCTGGTACCTAGCGTTACCCAAAAAATATTTGCGTTTCTAAGAGATGAAAGACAGACGGGATGTGTGAATAAAGACCAGGAGTTTGTACTTCATGTTAAGGATTTAGAAGAGCCTGGCCTCAAAACACAAATTTGTACCCACTAACAGATGAAATTGTTGACGTCAGAAGCAGCAATCGGTTAGTGTTCTGCAGTAATACATAGAAAAAGAGAAAAAGAATATAAACACAGCTTTTGTAAATGTGTACTTATGGTTTAAGGGTCAACGCTCATGTTGATGCTAAAAACATTTACTGTCTTCCAAACTGATGACAGAGAAGAGGGGGATGGGTCAGCACCTAGACAGGATGTCTAGGGATGAAAAACAGACACTCTGGTGTTAGGCAGTGATCGGTTCTAAATCTAGGTCCTACATTTTTATATCAGTCAAGATAACTTACCTAAGTCTTAGTTTGCTCTTATGAAAATAGTAATAATATTTGCTTTCATTTGGCATACTGTCATCCTGATTCAACCACGTTGTTTTCTTCTTGAAAAACATTTGAATTCACAGAGAAAGATTAGAAGAGTGTTTTGCAGGAGTCAAGAGATGGAAGAAGAAGGGCAATTGTTGGTCAAAGGCTAACTTTTAGTTTGTGAGATGGAGTTCTGGAGATCTAATGTACAGCCTGGTAACTATGGTTAATATACATGCATTAAGTACTTAAAATGTGTCTGGAGAGTGGATGTAAGTTCTCTTATTACATGAAAATTTTTGAGACTATTCTTAATACACTTTGTCTCAATAAAACAGCCACTGTATTCTATCAATCTGGAGTCTACAGGCTTTTCTGTCTCACCAGCACACGCAGTGCAGTATTTGTGTTTTGCAGTATCAGTCAGTGAAGAATCTATTTAAACTCAAGCATTTAAAAGACAAAAGAAAACTAGTTTCCAAACCACTTTAAAAACTAAAATGATATTTTGAAATATCTTTCATTCTTAACTCTAATTAGTAAAATAAAGTATTAAAACACAAGCACATATTAAAATTGAGTCTTTGCAATAGCATGTGTCAGGAACAACGGCAAACATGGTTTCATTTTTGGTATTAGTATTTTTTCAGAAGCATCAATTATTTCTTAAATTCAGTCCATGTTAGCTCTGAAAATTTCAACAATGGATATATTTATATAGCATAATTTTATCTACACAAATAATGAATAAATTAAATAACTGAAGTTTTAAAATTTTAAATATGCATTGTTCATTATTCTATATTTCCTAAAGAGTTTATGTGATTCATATACTGATAATTTGCAAAAGACTGCAAGTTGGGTGAACACATAAACATGATCTAAAGACAAATGATAACATTAATTTGTACTATTTTTCGGAAATGTATACTAACTGAAAAGAAAGCTTATATAAGCATTTTAGCATAATTTATTTCAATTATTTTCTTCTAAAAGCCTGAAATACTAAGTCCAATCATACTCATTCTGTACCTTTAATAGTTTTAATTTCAATACTACACCATTTGAAGTAAGGGAGACAAACAGGAAGTACTTACTTGTGATGCTATTTCTCGAGACTGACACAAAGGGGAGGGAAAAAGAAATACACAGAATACTGTTTAAACAATGACTGAACAATACATACATCAAACAATTAGCAACAAGGACAAAATTCGACATGTACCTACGTAACACTTTTAATCTAATGTGCTTCATTATAATTAAGACTGATAAAAGTGGACAGAAAAACAAGCTATTAGATTTAACATTTACCAAAGATTTGTTATTTTCAGATTTTTTTTTTTTTTTTTTTTAGCTAGGGATCGAACTCCGGGCCTTGTGCTTCCAAAGCAAGCACTCTAACCGCTGAGCTAAATCCTCAGCCCTATTTTCAGATTTTTTTATGGTGTGAAAAATCATCTAAGTTTGAGAGAAAAAGTAATGCTAGTAGAATAAAATAACTTACAGCCTATTAAGCTACTACATTCATAAGGGAATGTTTGATGTAATTATCTACATGCAGTCATCATTACTGGTATTAATATCTGTACAAGTATTTTTAATTCCAGATATTATACTAAGATTGATGTTTTCTCCTACAATATAAATGTAAGTAAGTTGAAAGCAATGTTCTGAGCTTTTTTTCATGTTATAATCTAAAAATTGATTTTTCCAATAAACTTAGAATTTACAGTATTTAGGCACTGTAAAAATCATGTTAACTCATTCCACAGTTCTAAGACCTAATATATTAATTTTAAAATGAGAATAAATTAACTGTTAATCATATTCTTTGGCAAAATATAACACGATTCTAACTCATTTTGTAGTACTACTGAAAATATAAAATGAAACTGAATATGAATATTCCTCAAAATACAAGAAATGCACAAGAAGTTTTTGATTTTGGGCAATTTGGAACCATTTATCCCAGAATTCTCAGTATGTAGCACTACGGAAAAAATGTTTGAGAGAATAACAGCAGAGAATAGGCAGCTAGAATTTTAAAAAACATTCTATCTTAATCCTTATCAAATTTTGTAAATATAAGCAATTATTTCAATAATATACCTAAAATGCTACTATCTTTCTTTATAGAGTTAATGACAAGGAGATGGCACACTTATTATTCCACTATGAGCATTTTTGAAAGCTATAGGATTTACTAACTACAAAGGTGGCCAATAATCAGGATAAAATATTCCATTATAAAAATGTTGGTAACTTAACATGCTTTAGAATGAATTCCTTCTGTTCTCTAGTAAAATTTTCATGGATTACAGCATACTTCAAGCAAATGAAATTTTTGTTACACTGGAAAACAGAAGGTGAATGAAGATTTACTTTTTCTTACCAAAAAACCAGAGAGGTGATATGTTTATTCATTCAGAATTTTCCTAATTTTAAAAAGATACTATTACATCTTATGCTATATGGTAGATAGTATTTTAGAATAAAAACATCAAGGTTGCTTCAATAAACGTTCTCTACAAACTGAATATGTAAACACATATAATCTCACAATAGCCCGGATGAAGTTTTAACACCAAATGAGCTTAAGTCATCTTTTATTTTTTGATTTAAGAACTGTGAGTAAAGATTGGTGGAGGAAAATATAGTTCTTCATTGTCTCCTAAGAGGGCCATGAGTCCTTGTGCTTCCTGTATTTGTTTTTCAAACCAAATGAATCTAATATTGAAAAAAATTATTTACATGGAACCATACAGAGAGTGGTAGAAGTTTTTCCAGCACGCTTATATATAACTGGGTGTAGAGATCTCTCTGGACCCTGCTTTCCACACAGTGATTTTCCAGCCACTCCCACTTTATTCTGTTTGTGTTTGGGTAAATTTTCTTTTTTGCTATCTGTCAACTATTCTGGAGGCTATTCACATTTGAAATATCCTTTCTTCTACTCTGCAGTAACTTTGACAGCTTTGGCAGAGTTTGCAATCTTTCCTAAAACCCTTCCTTCTGAATCTTGAGGGGATCTCTTCATTTTCTTTTGGCTTGCAGTACTGCTGTTGAAAAGCCCAAATACTAACTTTGAATGTGACCCGACTCCACAGTCTCCAGCCTTGTTTCTCTGGAAACTTGCAGGATCTTCTTGATTCCTTCAATGTTTTGAAATTTTATGACGTTATGCCTCTGCTCTAGGACCTTGGTGGTGCTGATACGTGCAAGCAGTTAAGGTTGGTATCTACCTGTCCTCCCCGAAGCCTCACTGAATCATAGATGGGTTTCTGAGAGCAACTGGATTCCAGAGCTTACAGCAGACCTCCTATTAGGAGGCGGGTCACTGGGGCACAGCCAGCAAGGGTTCATCTCTCTTCCCTCTTTCTCCTCCCCTCTGCCGTGACCCTCTGCCACGCTCCCCTCTCTCAGAGGTAGACTGAAAACCTCTACAAACCATGAGTCAAAACAAACCTTTCCTCCTTTCAACTGTAGGTATTGGGTGTTTTATCCCGGGGACAAGAAAGTAACTCAGACAGAAACTGACACATTTCTATCCTGAAACTATTCTGGAATTACTACACTGACTGTTTCTCCAATTTTGCTGCGTTTCCTTTGCTGGAAATGTTATGATTCAGATTTTAGACCCTTTAAATTAGTTATATAATTTTATTATTTTCTGTGTTTTGAGTTCTTGCTCTATTTAATCTGTAATTTTCTCAGCTTTATGAATAAGCTCTTTCACTTCTGCTATTGCATTTTTAATATTAGGGTCTTTCTGTTAAGGTTCTGTTAAAATATATTTTCCTACTATTTTTCACCCTTGTAATATCTCAGATACCCAATAATAATAATTATAGCTATTTTATTATATAACTTGACTAATATATATTTGACATATTGCATAATTCACCCCTACCAAGTGTTAACTTCAAGTTATTTTAGTCAACCTAACAAATTATGCACACCATCACTATAAATCAATATGAGATCATTCTCTTCAACCAGATAATTTTCACATAGCCGTAACTTTTAATCTTCATCCCCCCAACCTCCCTCTGCTTTACATAATCACTAATTTACTGTTGATCTCCATACAGTCACTTTTTTATGGGCATTTTGTATGAATGAAATCATATCATACGTGATCTCTCTTTCATTTAGTATAATGTTTTGGAGGTCCGCCCAAGTTACATCACATACGAGCAGTTTCTTTCTGTTGTTAAATAGCATTCCTTTATACAAATTGTCACATTTGTATCTATCTATTCACAAATTAAAGGACATTAGGATATTTCCAATTTCAAACTATTACTAGCAATGATACTAGTATAAATATGTATTAATTTGGGGGGATAAATACCTAGAAGTGGATGTCCTTTATGTTTTTAAATTTTCTTCTCCCTCAGCGATCTACCTTTCCTGTATTTTATTCTTCCAAATTGTTTATTTTGGTGTCTATATTTCATAATAGAAGCTTTTCTGAGAGAGCAGGAAATTTTCAGTTGTCTTCATTTTTAAGATAAGGGAGTAAAAAACTGGGAGTTGTAAGAGAGGTTTTTATTGGGGGATTCTAAAATCTCGTATTTTTAATAAAATGACCAGGAAAAACGAATATTTTACAGGATGAACTTACATGCTTTTGTGTATTAGACTACATATTAGACTGAGTGGATTAGAAAATTAGAGGTTTGGGGGTTTTAACAACCTTCTATATCTATTTCTAGGCCTTTCTACTTGGCTTGGGAAGATTTTTCTGGGCAAGACTCTTCCAATGTGCTGCAGAAGGGTAAAGTGTACAGAGTACACCTTTCCATTTAGCTTTCAGAATTCGGTGTTGTCAGTCCGTCACCTGGGCACAGTGTCCCCCCGATCCATAGAATATCTCTTTGAAATAAGCTTTGATTATCTGCTGGAGATAGGAGACAGCTTTTGAACTATGAGGGAGGAAAGAGATCTGATCACTAAGCAAAAACGTATCTGATTCCCCAATTCTAATTATGGAATGAAGTTTCCGCCTCTTAAATTCTGGTGTTTTTAATACAAGTCAGATAAAATGGGCACTGAGGCAGAGACGAGTTATTTGAATTTCAAAACTTGTTTTTTTTGGGAACCATCTGATATTTAAGAAAGACAGAATATATGAGGGGATCTATCATTTCATTAGCTCTGTTAAGCTCTCAGTCTATTTTTAAACAATCTGAAAGAATGCAATGTTTCTATCTTCACACAAAACTTGGTACCTTTACTGGGGTAAGATTTAACTAATGTTCCCTTTTCTTCCATGTGTTTTTTGTTGATGTTTTTAAAATAGAAAACTTAAGGGAAAAAGACTACAATTATACTTTTGCTTTCTGTGATAATATGATGGTGGTATGTACTGTTCATCATAACTAAAAATCTCTTACATTTATCTTTTAATAATTGACCACCCGAGAACAAATGTTTTCCAGGATGAACTTGTATTCTTTTTTTCTTTTTTTTACCTCCCTTTCTTCACCCCCCTGTATTCTTTTACATATTAGGTAATAGTTACTATATAACTCAACATACTGTCATTTTTGTTTTATTTGCCAGGAACAGAAGATTAGAATTCTGGCCAAACTGTGGCAATCAATGAATGTTGAACGTAGAGTTACATTAATTTCCCTGCCTTTGTACTCTGTGGAAAAATGTTTGATGGTCCCACATTTTCATCTTTATTTGTTGCTTTTTCCTCTAAAATAGCCAAGGTATAAAATTTTAAAAATATGGTTCCCAAAGGATGAAGTGAATCAAATACAAAAAATAGGAAGTATTGCACTTAACTCAGTTTCCTTGTAATTTCCCAATCACACGTGTTTTTTATAAGCTTGAGTTTTGGGGATTTAGGAGCATTTTACTGGGAAGATCTTTATCATGACAGGCACAGAACCAAAACATAAATCTAACTGTAAAGTTAAATACTCCTCGATTACAATGTAGATATTCAGCTATCATTTCTCTGATGTCTACAACTTCTACAGGCACAATATAGTCTTTTAATAATATTAAACTACTCAGATGAATACTGACTTGACCAAGGGCAGAATTTACTATATTCAAATTCACTAAAACTATGTATAAGAGTACAACAAAACTGTGTATAGAAATCTTTGTGCTCATCACTGACAAATAAAAAATGGTTAATATAAACTGAAACTTTGTGTCTCCCACCAAAAAAACTTCTATGCACAATCCATAATGTGTGACATTTGAAGGTGGGGCTTTTGGAGGATGATGAAGTCATGAGGTGACCTTATAAAAAAGACCCCTGCCTGGGTCCTGTCATGTGAAGAGTCAGTGATAAGATGACCTTCCAAGAATCAGCAGACCTCACCAGACAGGTGATCAGCTGGGCCCTTGATCTTGTACTTCCCAGACCCTAGAACTGTAAGAATTAAATTTCTCTTCTTTATAAGCCACTGAGTCTGTATTTTATTATAGAAGCCCCAAGTCAAGATGTTTAAGTGCTCAGTTATAGAAGCTCTCATCTTCTTTTAACCTATAATCAAAGAATGTTGGAATCCAGTATCCTTAAAAATGTAGGCATATCTGCCAAACCATCTTACATATTTAATTATATTATGGTTCTGTAGTCATTTCTGGTTTTCTCTGGCTTGGGGCCATATCCAAAGACAAACTTGAACTCAGCAAAAGAGATGGCATCAAAGCTTCACTTACCATCCTAGAAGCTGCAATGCAAGTACCAAAACGCTCCTCAGAAAAATTAAATTATTTTCTGCTGGCCACAATATCCACTTTTATAAATGTCAAACTATAGATTTTAAGAAGGAAACAAAGAATCTATCCTATTAAGCTTACACTTTCTATAAAGCTCTATTTTTCTATATATGAACCTGTTGAATTTTAGCATGAAATGGTTAAATAATTATACAGACTCCAAAATGCACACTTGACCTACGGTTCATGGTTCAGGTGATTTGTCTAGGACCATAACAGGGTAACAGTTAACCAAAATTCCCCTGTGATTCATAACAAACGTGGTATCAGAAGAAAAACATTCCTCTGGAAGGGCTGTCACTATGTCAGCGTTTTCTATTGGCTTTAGAATTGTTGTCAATATCCAGACTGAGAATCCTCAATTTCAGTATTAGTAATTCCTGTTTTTTTGCTTCCTTCTAAATAATACATATCACTATAGAATGTGTTACAAGTCTAGGTGGATTTGAGAGCTCTTTTTATATAGCAGAACCTCAAACTTATTTAGAATTCATTTGATTTTTGACAATATTCTGAAGATGGCTAAGTTTAAGTCTACAAAAAGCTTCCAGGGACCAGTGTCCATTCAGTCTATGATAACCCTTTAACCAGTAATAGTTTGTGAAATTCATCTGGTGTCATCAACAGTTGAGAAATTTACAGTTTTTGAAAATTAGCAATATGTATTTAGACAGAATTCTTTTTCACTTTCTAGGGCATCGTTCAAATATCAGTTTCCAAGTTTATCAGACTAAATCCCAAAATGTGAATACTTTGGTATTTCCAAACCTCAGACGTAGTCAGTTTCTGAGATTCAGTTCTGTAGATTCCAATAGGAACATCTCCAGTAGAAGAGCACAATTTCTGATAAAGTCTGGCATAAGTTCTGATCCACAAGTCATCCTCAGTGATTTTCATCTATAATACATAAGAATTATTTACATTAAAAATGAGTGAAACATTAAAAACAGTGGCTATTTTTCACTTATTAAAGGCAGAATTTATTAACATATTTTAAAATTAAAAAATAAGTGCTTATCCAGCTATTATATTTATTATATTCTGCCCTAAATTATCCCGGAAACTCACCAACGTTTAAGAAATTTAAATATTCAATGTTGGGCCATATGAAATTATATTAGTCCAATTCAGTAGACAATAGGACCCTGGTAATTAACTGGAAGGTACTGTAAAACACATGGAGACCTTTATAACATTATAACAAGAGGTTGCTGCTGGTATTTAGTGGACATAGTTTGGTGATGCTAAGCAATGAAGGGCATAAAAGATACTCCGATACAAAAAAAAAAGTGTTTCACCTAACTTTCTAACCACACTCATATTGAAAAAAATGTATATTAGAAAGAACACAGCAATGTGAAATGGGTTTTGTTTGTAAAACTGTTAGCAAATCCTTCAATCAACTCAAAGTATACTCTTGCATAAAACAAAGGGGTTGAGCTGGGCATGGTGACACACACCTGAGTGCTAGTTACTTGGGATGCTGCACCAGCAGACACTTGCAGCCAGCAGTTAAAGGCCACCCTGGAACATATAGCTAGACTTCATCTCAGAAAATCAAACATCAAATGGATTAAACTCTACGAGCAATGTCTTCCTGGACAATATATCACCCTAAGTCTAAATCTGTCAGTCTCAAATAGCTGAGTAGAAAAAAGAACACTTACTCTGAATTCGGTACAAAATGGTTATTTGCTATGATTACTGATTAAAAATAGTATATTTTCCTTGAAAAATTGTTAGTCAATTGTACAAACTCAGATGTAATTAGTTGGACATACATTAGAAAAAGTAATACATGATTTATAGAAGTATCATCCAAAGTACATGGTAGATAAATTTCCAGAACCTTATATCAGAACAATACTCCACTGAGAGATTATTAACTTACAGAACAGAGAAACCCCGATCCTGGTATTGTGTCCAGTCCCAACAAAAGTCTGGTGATAGAAATCATATAATCCTTCACGAATGACTGCAATATAAGCAAAATGTGCATATATTATATATATATATGAAGTATACAGGAAAGCTATAAATATGAATATCTAACTACTTTTAAAAGATAACTTTTAGTAACACATCATTAAACTCTCTCAAGAAGGGGAATATAAATCTATCTTGTCAGTATTTTTTACATGTAAAATTAAACTGTTCATAAGGGAATATAAGAAATAATGATTACTTAGAAATATCTCAGTATACTTAAATTTTATATGTACTTTAATTATGATATAAATACTTCAGATGTTTTAATAACAAAAACCTCAAATTGAAATAAGTCTCTTAAAAGAAGTAACCAAAATTTACAATGAAATTTTTTATAGTTAATTACTACATGTATTTTTTTTCAAACTACTGTATGCTAAAATGAGGCCTCTTAAATTTAAGTTATCACATTAATCTAGAATAAAAGACCAACTTTCCTACTGGAAAATGTGAAAGCCAGAGCACAGTCTTAAATTCTCTATTTAAGTGCCTTTCAAACAAGTCACAAAACAAAGTTATAAATTATAGCCAGCAAATTTTTAAAAGAAACCGAATACATTTCAGTAAGATAAAGTAATACAGAAAATTAGAAGCATTTTATATTGTAAGATTTTCCTTTCAGTTATATGCTTGCACATATGAAAATGCAGGTATGCATTAGACTGCAATGAAAAATATAATGCTTGCTCTGTTATTATTCAAAAACTTTAAAAGCCATAGTTCTGATTTACTGTTTCTGCAGAAGCTTAAAAAATATCAAGTTCCTATTTCTCTAATTAAAACATGACTTATGAGGCAAAAATGAAGAGGAAGTAAATATTTCTAATTCTACCTAACAGTTTTCCTGCTTCAAGATACTAGAAGCACGTGTGAGTGGTAGAGATGTTTAGGGTTAGGGTTCTGCCTCCCGGAGTACCCAGATAATGTGTCTGGAAACTGCAGGGCAAGTTGGAGTACTCATTCTCCTTTGTTGTGTTGGCTCTGGCACTCATCTGGCATCAGCAGATGGCTCCTGACATTGCTAGAAGCTCACTCACAGGCAAGATTAGCCCAGAGGCCTACAGAGAAACTCTATCTTTGGCTTAGTTTATTCAGTCAAGCAATTATAGAACACTATAAATGTACAATAAAAAAGAGTAGAAGCAATAAAACTGCTTAAGTGCCTAATTTGAGATTACTGTTATCGAATGATGTAAATCACTCTCAATATCTTTTTCATTTTAATGGAAATATTTAGAAATTGACTGATTACTTTAATCAGAGAGTATGAAATATTACTACTCTTCAGTTATCAGCAGAAACAAATAGATTAGCATCTCCATGAATCTTTTAGTTACGATAAAAGGGTAAATTGGCACTCGGGAAAAAAACTTAATGGTTCTTTGTTGTCATAAACTTTTTTATGTTTTTTCTAAATTAAGCAATAATTATGAGATGCCAAAATGCTCTTAGTTTACCAGTTTATTGACAGATTAATTTATTTCAAATCTAAAAAAAATTGTATGCCAGGAGGAATGTTATCTTTTTTTTTTTTATGTTTTTCTACGTTGTTTAAAAAAACAGTAATATCTTGGGCTAATATGAAACATATTAAAATGTCACAATAAACAGCACAGGGCACTGGGAACAATGAATGCCTAATATCTATAAATTATTTTTTAAAATAATATTTTTATAGAATATTTCCTAGGAGCATTTTTGTCAATCAATACATGAAATACTGAATTACTTCTAGAGCCAAATCAACACCTTAAATGTTATTATTTCTTATTAAATATAAAAGAAATACAAAATTAAACATTTTTGAAAGAAAATGAAGTACTGCACACCTGGTATAGAAGTGTGTCCAACATACTGATGCTAAACACTCTTCCAGCAGCGAAAGGCAGCCGAAACATAAAGGCTAAATTAGAACCTCTCTCTCGTTCTTTCTGTTAGAAATTTGAGGTAGAAAGATTTGTGAGCATTCTGTATTTTATGCATTTTTTCCTACACAGATTTGCTTAGCATATATGCAAAAAGATATTTTCATTATATGATTAACTATATATGTGTAATCTCTTCATTTAAAATTGTTTTTCAATCTCTTGAATTTCCATAAATGACTTAGTTAAGATTAATACTTATATACCCTAAACATTTTTATTCTTTATCAAAGAGCTGACATAGTAAAAGAAACATACAATAAAGTAATTTAATGAAACGTAAACAACTAAAGGCACATAATATTTTACAATGCTTAGAAGATTTATTTTTAAATATTCTCACATGCAAGGACAAAAAAATAGGCAGGTAGGAGACCGCTGTGGTCTTGAGGATTTGTGTTCCTCCACAGTTCCCATGTTTACATCCTAACTGCAAAGTTGAGGATGCCAGAAAGTGGACCTTCTGGGCAGGGGAGTTACTAGGTCACAGAGGCGGAGCCCACAGACGCCCAACCCCTTCCGCCATGCACCACCTATGAACCACAAAGTGCTCCCCCGTCAATACACTCAGTTAGCCCAACCCTGATCTTCGACTTCGCAGTCTTCAGAACTGTGAGAAATAAACATGTTAAAAGCTACCCAGCCTAAGAGAATTTGTTGTCGCTGCTCTGAAAGACCAATCCAGGCCTGTCAACACCGGGTAATCTCTGGTTTTCAGTCATCTTAGTTTCAATTCTCCATTTACTTCGTAAGTCACACCATTTTTCAGATAAGCCTCTGTATTTTCGTGTTAAAAATATGTGTTATGATACATGAAGGAATCTTTTTTAAGAGTCTTTTTTTAATTTTAAGAATGAAAAACTCAAATTTGTTAGTTTGGAAGGAGTTTCTTAAACATGTCACCATTGTAACAAAAAAACAGCAAAATTGCTAGTTTCTTTTGCAGCGAACTTTTCTTTAACAGGAAGGATTGATACACCTACCTAAATAAGAAATCAACCTTTACTTCTTCAAGAAACAGAAGTCCTGGGCTGGGGATTTAGCTCGGTGGTTAGAGCACTTGCTTAGGAGGCACAAGGCCCTGAGTTCAATCCTCAGCACCAAAAAAAAAGGAGAAACAGAAGTCCCAGTTTCTAATGCAACACATTTGAGATACCTCTAAAGAAGGATTGTTTCCCATTTCCACGTTAGGAATGAAGGGGAAACAGAACTATATAGACTGAGTCTCAGCCAGGAACTAGGGCTATTGCTGGTGTTAGGCCAGCTTTCCTATGCATCTGGGGGCAAATCTGGCTCTTAAAAACTGACACGCGGGCTGGGGATTTAGCTCAGTGGTTAAAGTGCTTGCCTTGCAAGCACAAGGACCAGAGTTCGATCCCCAGCACCAAAAAAAAAAAAAAAAAAAAAAAAATTGACACGCGTCCTAGAGAGGACAAAACCAACATATCTCAGGCCAAAGTGAAAACAAGTGGCCAGAAGAAACTGTTGGAATGCCTAATAATTTGATGTCCAGCATTTATCATCAAAAAGCAGCAAGATTGAGGGCACAATGCATACAGCTAATCAGTCTTTATTTTTTCCAGAGGTTTTGGTGGGTGACCTCTGTTTACTGGACTGCAAACTGCTATGCCAAGGATCATCCTTCCTCCTCATTATGTTACTCTAGCTAACCAGGAGTATGGTAAAGTATACATTTGAGTGTTTGTCTCATCCCTTATTTTTATCAATTTTCTTCTTTTTTCTTTAATGTCACATTTAGCTCCAGTAAAACTAAATAGGTCATGGATTTGTTCCTATTTGGACCAAGAGCACAGAAATGACTTCATAGAGCGGTAGAGACACACAGGAGTCAGTGCCAATGTAACTATGTGTGTGTGAAGAGGAGAGGCAGGAGGGGTGGAAACATAGGCAGAGACGGAGACCCAGGGCAGCTGAGAACACTTGGTACCTTTCAGTTGCTAGCAAGTAACCGACTGAAAAATTAAGTAAGATAAATACTAAGAAGAGCCATGATTTAGAAACTGGAATAGTAGCCTTCTCTTTACTTTCTCGTTCTGTAAACATCTAGTTTTTTGGCTTTAAACATTTCAACTAGGGCTTCTAAATCCATATGTTAGCCTTCGCACTTTTTCCAAACTCCAAGTACCAGCCTGAACATACCACTCTGCAAACTTAATTTCATGTTTTACTAGAGTGAATTTTCCATCATACTGAGTAATGTCCTAACTACTAAATCAAGGTAAAAAATGACTGACTAGTCAATCAAAGCATGTGTGACCCTCTCTGCAGTCTATCCACCAAATTTCCAAATTCCATCACTAATCCATACTATTATTTTATTCCCTCATCCACATGTTACTGCTTGAGTACTTTTCAGGTCTTAAATCTACTATTGATTTTCTAATCTCAAGTCTTTGTACTCGAACACATCCTATTTTATGCTGCCAATTAATCTTACTAGCACCTTGATGATATTTTTGTTCCTACAGTTAAGCTCAGCTCAGTTTACTCTACAGTCACTCTTTTCCGGACATTTCTAGGAGACACAAAAGCAGGACTTCTGTGAAAAATCAACATTTTTTCATGAAACGATCTTCCTTGTCTTACGAATATTCTCGCAAATAAGCTTGAAACTAAGTATGACAAACTCAGCAGGTCACGGTGTGTGATCTTAGGCGTATAGTGATTTCTTTCCCTTCGATCATCCCTACTGAATCATTTTCTAAACGAGCAATACATTTCCTAAATTCAGTGATTTTTAATTAAAAACTCCAATACCTAAAACACTTTTTATTAGCTACCTTTCATATGCTACTTCCATTCAACAGATTATATAAATACATATAAATAACTTAAAATATTGAATAAGTTATTTAAGCTCCCTATTTAGGATTTTTAACACTAAAATGATGGGCTATTGGCATTTATATCCCCTGTGACATCACTAAATAAAACATCAAAGTATTATATATAGCAAGCACTTAATACTATTTTCTTTCTTTTTTTTTTTTTTTTGGTGCCAGGAATCGTACTCAGGGCCTTGTGCTTAATAGGCAAGCACTCTAAGCACTAAGCTAAATCCCCCACCCCAATAAATACTATTTTCTATCATTAATTCATTGCATAAATGAAATTATGAATCATCTCAAGGATTTGTATTGCTTTCTCTCTTCCTCTAATACTACTCCCACACTTTTACAGGACTACTCTGATGTTTGGCTCAATACCTCCCCAAAGAAGGCTTTTCACCTTAAAGTAGGCCTTCCCCAGTTACTCTTGGAAATAAATTGTTATTACTGTATTTGTGCTTTTAAAATCTATAATTTATTCAATTTAAAACTTAATTGTCTGATTCAAGGCGCATATGTTTTACATTTGTTTATGTATGTACCTGCGCATATACACCTATTTCGCATCCCTTTTCTGAGCTGCATTTACAGCTCATTATTCTTATTTAGATGATAAGTTATTTGAGGGCAGAGACTAAGTTTTGCTTTCTCTTACGACAATGCCAAATACAGTGCCCAGTATACACATGCTCGAATTTTCTTGTATGAATAAATTTATTGAATAGTTTAAAGTTTACAGCATTCATAATTGGGACTCAAGAAATAAAAACACTGAGTTTCATTCAATACCCCATCTGTTCCCCTTTATTTAATAGAGTTTTGAAGATACAGAGGACTGTAATGTTCCTGTTAGGCAGTTTCCTTTTTTTTTTAAATGTTTCTTTTGATTGTTGTTGTTCACCGTGTATATTTTTGCTTCTACTACAAAAATAAACTATAATCCGTTTGTAAAAATCATTTCCTTCCTAGTAAAATTCTACATTCAGTTGAGATTTCACTGGTGATTTCTGTTTTCTTAACAATTATCTACCTAAAATACATTAAAAAATGGAGCTATTTAAATAATTATGGGACAATTTCAGATACTTTGATATACTTGGTCTTACTTATCTTTCTGTTAGGTTGCTATCATGAACATACGCCTTTTATGGAAGAAGAAATTTGTTTCTGGCAAAAACTTTGTTTCCTCTAATTTGTGTCCATCCAATACCATATGGAACGAGATGATAAAATCACTGCATTTAACAGAACAGTGTAGGAGGTGAAAAAATTGAGAACTGTATTGGCACAAGTCAGTGGTTTCTATCTCCTACTCTCTTAATTATAATTCTTTTACATTCTTTTGTTCTTTTCTGTGGGCCCAATCACAAGGTAATCACCAAATCGGTGGCTTTCCTCAGCATTCATCCTTCATGACATTTCTTACTGTGTTTGAAAAAATATATTCTAACTGAAGAGATTTCTTTCCTTGATATCATTCTGTCTCTGCTTCCTGCCTACTCTTGGAAATCCTCATTTTTCAAGTGTCTTCTCCCTAGAGTCAAGATAAATTCCTCATGTATATCGCCCCTCATGTCTCCTCTCTTTTAAACATGTATCTTTTCTTAGGACCTTATAAGTACACATCAATAAGCATATCGATGACCATATCTTTTAAGTATGTTTATGTATGTACCTGGAGATGTACATCTATTTCACGTCCCTCTTCTGAACTACATTTAAAGATCACCATCTATTTAATATCTGCCACAACTTTAATATATTTAAAAATAAGTAAAGGTATAATCAATCTCACCAAAGTCAGTTTTCTCAGAATTCTGGCTGTAGTTTTAATCAATGTAATCAATTTGGCTGGTCTAGAAGATGCCATTATCTTCTCATGCCAGATTTTTTGAAAGAAATGGCCATTTCTTTTTTTTTTTTTCCTTCCACTATGGTATCTTTTACAGATAAATGTAGAAATGCCACATCAATTTGATGAAAGCATGTATTAGTTATTTTTCTAGAGTCAATGGTTTGCAAGGGAGCAGATTTAGTACAGGACAAGTCCAAGTTATAACACTCACACACACAAGCCAAATGCAAGAAGAGTACAGAACATCTACGTATGCACTGGAGATCCAAAAGATCCAATCAGGGCTGGGAGC
>PVJO010022220.1:0-28497 GCA_004026905.1 Hystrix cristata | reverse complement strand
TGTTGTTTTGATCTGCATCTCTCGAATGACCAATGATGTTGAACGTTTTTTCATATATTTATTTGCCATTTTTATTTCTTCATCTGAGAAATGTTTATTCATTTCAGATGCCCATTTTTGGATAGGGTCTTTAAATTTGGGAGGTTTGATCTTTTTGAGTTCTTTATATATTCTGGATGTTAGACCTTTATCTGAGGGAAACCGTAAGTGTAAATAAGGACAAAGGGGTAGAATAGTTATTGTATTCAAAAGAGAGAACTAGATAGGGAAAAGGGGGATAAAGAAGAAGGTTAAAAGAAAATTAAGATTAAAGGGGAAAAAATGATAAAGTGTAGTTACACTTGTTGCAAATAGGGAGGGGTGGGTGAATGGAAGGGAGGGGAGGGGAAGGGGGGAAGAGGAGGGAAAACCAAGATGTATCATGTACAGGTACAAAATAACCATGTTGATTATGATCATTATGTATACAATGTACCAATACATGTTCTTGGTAAAAAATAATTAAAAAATTAAAAAAAAAATAAAATAAAATAATCACTTTTTTAAAAAATCAGAATTACAATATATTAAAGCACAGCTGGTTTATTACATAATTTTTACAACCTTATGCTTACTCCCTATTCTGATAGATGAAAATGTGTTTTTGAGTTAGGCTTTAAACTTTTGCTGGATTCTACCCCCAGGAACTGGAAAATAGAGATTTGAGTATCCCTTCTACAAAACACTTATTGTATGACAGGCAGTGAAGGGCCGTGCTGAGGAAGCTCATGGCCTAGTGGAGCATACAATTAAGTGACAGGCACTTTGCTGTGAAGTTAGTAGAGCATACAACTAGGTAATAGGTACATAAGTGTACAGTGTAATAAGCATACTGACAGTAACAAGCAATGTGTAAGTGAGTGGTCATACAGAGATGGTCCAGTGAAGTTTTGGAGAGTTGTGCCTAGAATCACAGGGGGGAAAATGGCACTTCACTCTAAGTAGATATTTAAAGGATGTTTTAGTGTTATTAAGTCTGAATTGCAAGCTGAGAGAGGGTACTTCTAAGAAGAGAGCAGATATTAGCAAATAATAATAAATACAACAGAGCAAAGCAGAGAAGCATCCTGGAGTATACACATTACTAAATAAATATTCAGTGAATGTGTGAGTAGTGTTGAAGAGAAGGGAGGCTAAAAAATGAACTAGTCCACCCTAAGATCGCCTAGGGATTTGAAAGTATCGCCAAATTTTAAGGATACAGTCAACAGGCCTTGGAGATTGATTTAGATGTACCAGATTCTCCACTCATGTAATCTGCCTTTCTTTGTAGCAGAGATGAATTATCTGAATACCTCACTAAACCCAATTCCATTCTCTCCTATACAAACATTATATTTTATTAGATAAGATAATCTCCATAAGCACAGAAATACTTTATTTTTATTGCCATTTTTAAAACAAACAAAAAACTCTTTCTCTTTCTGCTTTATATCTTTTTTCTATCCTGTTAGATTTTTTTTTTTTTTTTTTTTTTGGTGGGGTTACTGGGGATTGAACTCAGGACCTTGTGGTTGCTAGGCAAATGCTCTACCACTGAACTAAATTCTCAACCCCTAGTTGGATTATCTTTAAGCCTTCCAATTTGTATTTATTGTAATCATGTAGGATACTATCTCTTCATCACACCAGAGGAATCGAGGGTTCCTAAGTCATGCATTCTATAAGCACATAAACCAAAAATTGACATCTGACTCTTTTATTAAATATAATATCCTAATGTCCCGCAGCTCAATGGGCGATGAGGGACACTCACACCTGCTATAAAAAGCTTGATGTGTGTGCAATATGCTGTGGGATATCATTTTCTCAATAGTTGGCTTCAGTCGTTTCAACCCCAGTTCATCCTCACCTCAGCTCTCATGAAATTTATAAACACACATCCAAGTATGTATTTGCTATCTGTATACATTGTGCCTTTCCACAGATACCTGTACCTAAAACTTAACCTTCCCAATACTACTTAAATCTTTATTTTTTTAGCTTCTCTAGGTTTCTTGTTGTTTCTGTGGTCTTTAGGTAAATAAAGGATAAATAATACATCCATCAACATAGGGTATCATTAATTCTAAAATATCTATCCTCTGCTGTTTTCACAAGCAATTATTTAGGTGGTGGGCTATAACAGTGAATAAAGTCGACAAGATTCATATTTTAATAAGCCAAATTGAAGTAATAATAAGCATATGAACCTATCAGTAGAAATTCATTTAACTTTCCCAGTGGCACACCACTATGTCATTGCTACAGGCTCAAGAAAACTTTTCTTTAATGCATTGGCCACACCACCATTCTGCTATATCCTACAAACTTGGGTGGATACAAGTGGAGGCTGTTTAAAAAGTCTTTTTGACAATTCTCATAACGTGAGGAGAAGGGATTACTTTTCTTTCTCTACATGGGAGTGAGTAGGGTCTGATTGAATGGCCTTTTCCTAATTAGAAACAATTTTTCTAACTCTGGAATAGGTTTCATTCAGAACCTGGATAGGTAGGCTGACTACACTCTCAAATAAAGATTTTGAATACTTCCTGTACTTTCCATACCCAGGGTCATTATATATGTGTACACACACACACACACACACACACACACACACACACACACACACACGCCATATATATCTCACTTTGAAGACTGACTATAGTTGTTGCCATTTTAAAAATAAATTTTAACAGAGGGTGTCTATTACACGAGAGAGACATGTATGTCATTTCTGTAGAAGTGCTTGTAAAACAGTAGTTCACAAAGGGCTGAACAACCAGAAGAGGAAATATTTTAATACTTGCAATCTTAGTCTCCCCTATTTATCGGAAATGCTAATAGATTCTAGTGATTGAGTCGTATATAGTGTGAAGATGTTTATGTGACTCACAAGCAATGTGTCTGCAATGTATCCACGAAACATTCCAAAGAAATGAAGTACTTTTGGTAATCCAGCAGAACATTGAAATATGCTGCACATTTATGTAGGTAAAAATATTTTTCTAAACAACACTTAAATATATATCAAATTATTTTACAAGAGTATAATGTTCACAAATATTCTACAAACACAACTATTGTGACAAAGAAAGGAATATAGTAGTTTGTTTTGTTCAAAATTATAATAATTTTTTATCACATTCAGAAAATGTCATGGTAATGCTGCTCCTGAGGTGGAAATTTACAGTTAATTTTTCTGTCACAGTTTCAGTAATTCTACGTGTAGAAGTAAAATGAATTTGTTAATATCTTCTAAGCCAAGATGCAAATGTAAACAGTAGGTTTGTATTCACTGTAATTTGCTTTATTATCTATGTCATATCTAAGAACATGTACAGATTACTAAATTATTTTATTGTGGTTTTACAGGCATTTTCCTACAAAATAAATATGACAATAATTTTTAAAGTGCTTATGGGCTGCTTCTATAACAACTCTGAAGAAATGCCTGTAACTTTTTCCATTTTTAATTGGGTTAGCTCCTTTTTATTATTCACTGGTAGTTGATATATTCTGGATACTAAATTTTTATCAGACATATTATTTTGTATTTGGTACTTCTCTCCTTTTACTTATGTCATTGGTGCACAAAATTTTTCTGTGACATAATATGATATCTTTTTCCACATATAAAATTGTTAATGTTTTTGTAAAAGTTATACAATTGGACAACACATTTATTTATTTAATTGCTTATTTTAGTTCACTTTGGAATTTTCTCTCTTTCAAAATTTGTAAATGTTTGGTACGTATTTGCAATACATAATGATTACATTCATCACTGGGACTTGGTACACGTACATAACACATTATCTCAAAACTTTTTTTTAAAAGTATAGCTTTATTTACATACAAAGAGAAAGAAGGTATTTATCTAATTCTCTCCTTTAAAAGAAAAAAAAAATAATAAATGTCTTTTACCATGCTACTAATTTGAACTTTAAAAAATAATGTATCTTTATTTTATATGTTTATATGATTATTTTATATTTTATATGTGTGTCAGATTTAAATAAATAAACCTTTCAAATAGAAAATACAGAAACCAAAGCCATATGTAGTCATTTAAATTTATATTTTATTAATAAAAATCTTCTTCAATTACAGAGTCCATATTTCAAGCATTTAATAGCAAAAAGTGCCTAATGACTAATGTGATGGAAATTGAAGTTATTAAATGTTCCAGTCACTGAAAATGTTCTTATATAGCACTACTAAAAACCATGAAAGTTTTAATATGTATTACTTGAAGCACCTAAATTATACCATTTAGGTAAAATCTGGTCAAGATATTAGTAAGAAATTATAAGTGTATGTCATTATGCATAGTAATGAGAACATATAAGAAATCATTGAGAAAATGTATCAGTTTAGATTTCAGACTCTCATACATCCCTATATACATTTCATCCATCTCACTATTCATCAAATCATGGCAAAAGAAAGTTTTTTATATTTAGCAACATTTAATATAATCAAGGAATTTTTTACGACTTAGCTGAGGTTATAAACACATACACATGTACACACATTATATATTTTTTCTCAAAGTAAGATAACTTATGTATCAATTACTAATTGTGGAATATAGATTATAAGTTTGAGTTCAGACATGTTTTTTGTGAAAGCATCCACAGTTTCTTTAATTGTTTCTCCTCAGCTGTTACGTTACGAAAGTATTAGGGTTCAAGCAGAAAGAAAAGCAAAAGCAAACAGAAAATAAAATATTACCATTTCTCATTTCTTTAGCATGGACCTCCCAATGCATTTTAAAAATTGAGTTTCACGTGTACACATTTCTCAAGATCTAAATCTTAAAATCTAAACCACTAATCATGAGAAAATTAGTTGAATTTGCATTAAATTGCTCAAGCTAGTAGAGTGCACACATTTCACATTCTAAAAGTATCTAAATATAGTTTTAAATAATGTGTAATTCACTGCATTGGTTATTTAACCTTATGTGAAAAATAAAGGTTATATTCAGCTCTAAGCAATGTGCCTAGCTCAACACACACACTCACAAACACACACACACACACACACACACACACACACATACACTCGTACATACTTGATACATTCTGAATATCTTCGTTCACTATTAGGAGGTTTACCATTGTATTTCCTAGAACTTTTAATAAGAGGTGAAGTTTATTTTTCCTACTATCATTTTTTTTTTTTACTTTACATTTGAGATTTTTGTTTTGTTTTGTTTTTTGTTTTCAGATCAAGTCCTATAGAAAAAAAAAAATAAAATAAGTTAATCTACATAGAAGGCTTAAGGACTGTCAGTTGGGACATTTTTTACCTAATTGATGTCTGGATTTGCTGGGGCTGATTTGAGTGATTAGGCCGATCCTCCATGTCCCCTACTGGTTTATATCAACTGTCCCCACAGGTCCACTCATTGTACGATTTGAGGCACTCTCAAACATCTCTAAAGAACGTCTCACATTCTGCCTTTAGGTCATCTATTTTTCAGTCCACTCCAGGGTGGAGTAGCTTATGAACACTCTGCCATGAAACTGGGTTCCTGGGAGCAAGCATAGTTTGAAGCAGAGACTAGAGAGATAAGTCTCAAATGCGGAATATTGCCTTAGGAGAACATGTCAGAAACGATCAGGAAGTAGGGAGCCCTGAGTAGCGAGAGGGTAAATGGTAAAGCAAGCAGAAGGAAAGTAAAGTAGGACAAAATAAGATGAAAAAGAAAAAGTTGGAGTTTTCTAAGGAGTAGCCACTAACCTTAGGTTCTACTTTTAAGAATCAGATTCCTTTTTTAAAGTATTTAATTTTGTACTTAAAATACATGAACTTAGTAAAATTAGATTCTCTTTTAATCCCTACAGTTTAATACATAAATCTGCCACTTAACATATTAAGTTAATGAGGTTATAAACAATTAGGATTCTTCCAAATTCTCTCCTTTTCCTGAAGTATACAGTATCACTAGTTGGTTTTTACTTTATTTCATCATTGTCTAAAATTTTTATAGAATTTTATTTCAACTATGACAATGTGTTTTAATAATTATTGCTTCTATCATTAATCATAAGCTTGCATTTTGTCATTATTTTTACAGTATATATGTATAGACATTATGCATGTCCTGCATGTACATATTTTATACATGTAATACTTTTCATGATGATTTTTCTTTTTTGTTATTGAATATTTATTAACTACTTAAGGTATAGTAGGCATTAATATAGAAAGCTAGTTGTAGTCTCTAACCACTGATGTCTCAAATTTATGTGACTTCACCCAACCAGAGACATAGGCTCTAAACAATATTACATTTGTGAAGTATTTCTTAGTAAAAAATCACATTGTCCATACAATAATGTCATCAATTTCACACTTTTCTGTTTCTTGCAACATTAAATTAACTGACCGACTGCTTTACAGAGAATTGGAATTTCTGGCTTATCATGCACTCATCTTTACACTCATTGAATGTTTTTAGGGGCACATAATAAAAATCCTTGTCTACGAATTTGAAAAGTAAGGGGAATTCATTCTTTACGCAATAAAAATCACTGAGGTAGACCTTCCAAGGTTCTTAACTCAGTATCGAAAGCTTCAATTTCTTTCCATCTCTCCTGTCAACAGCTTTGCTTCTGTAATGTCCTAAAAGCAAAAAATGTTGTTTCAGGTAAAAGTTCATAAAAAATTAAAAAGATAATTATCTCCTACAGTATATGTGAGAAAAAGCTTTTGAAAAGTTTTTCAGTTATGTTTCTCCTATATTACAGGTGGGAATTATGTCACAGTTCTATTCATAGACAACTTTGTAAAAGGAGGAACAGACTGTCATATTCAGTTTACATCAAAATTTAAGTTTACTTCTGAGCCTGCATTCATTTTCCCTAGAAGATTATGGTCATACGGGATAAGTTAAATTCTTCAAAATAAAACAAAATCTGAGGCGTGACTAAGATGGAGCCAGAGGGGAAGGATATACTTGGTCATGTACACAGGCCACATGAGGGTCATGTATCTTATCTGTCACATCTCCATCTGGCAGGAGTTACTAAGCCATGTAATTTGACAATTTCAATGTGTGTTTATCTTCCTTAAAATTACAGATAAAAAGAATCTCGTTCTGCCACCACTAAGACTGTCATCTTAGATACCAGCATTCAATCACCGGCATCTTCTTTTCTAAACTCTAGTTTCAAAATATCTTTCCAAACTTCTTCCCAGCTGTAGAGCTTTACTAATATGCAAAGATTGCAACAGAGATCTTTCGCCTTTCTTAATCCACTTTAATTTTATAAAATTAAAACTTTTAATACTGATTCATTGGGAAAGGCTTTGGGATTCAAAGAGCATGATTATTTGTCTGATAGCTTAGTTTCTCTACTAACATATTTCTCTGTTTTGTTGTTTGCACAATGAGGAAACATTACCAGAGCGAATAACCTTGTTAAATAACAAGGTTAGTTTGATGCAGCTGGTTAAAAATAATACCTGAAACTTTAACTCACATATTCGCGATCAAATCTTATGGGCCTCAAGATAGTTTTATAGAAGGAAGTCACTACAACTGCAGATCCATGGACTAATCATCTTTACCAACATAGTGTTGAGTGAATTAAATAAAAATTCCTATAGTTCAGATACAGGTTCAGTTGAAAAAAGGCCAACACTCCCATTCTAAATTTCATAAACAAAAGAGCATTTTTTAATTAGAGAACTGAGAATGAAAAAAAAAAAAAGTCTAAGAGATCTAAGTGTTAGAAGTGAAAAGTCCCATATAAGAAAACCATCAGAGTCTTATTTTAATCTTTAATCATCAGGGTATAATAATAAGAAATGATAAGAAAACATTTTTTTAACCTTTAGGAATTATGATTAGGACAGAATCCCAGGGTTTTGCAGCCAAACAAGAAGTTGCAGCAACTTGGCATTATTTCACTAAGACTGTCACTAGTTGGAAGGTATTCATGCCAAAAGATTCAGGAGATGAGGGTGGAAGCTCTGAAATATTCTCTATTCGGTAGTTGTAGTTTTCCCAAGTGTGACATAGTCTTAAATTGAGGCAAGATAGGCGACAGGCGAGAAGTCAATGCTAAGCCCTCTGGAATTATAGCATACAAAACTGAGCAAAGTGAGAAGAAGAGCTAAAGTCCCTCTAAACATTCTCAGCTGACAAGCTGTCCCTAAGTGTGAAAATCCTAGAAATGGAAGGAAAAGTGAAGAGGGCTTCGCAGTGAGGTAATGAACTCAAAGTCAAGCTTCCAAAGCACTCAAAGATTTCCCATGTTCAGAAAACTCACAGCTAACTCTCATATTAGCCATGGTTCTTTGGAGAAACAGTCTACAGACAGATGAGAGAGAGAGCGAGAGCAAGAGCGAGAACGAGAGAAAGAGAGAGAGAGAGAGTGTAATTTACCATGATTAGTTCACACATTTATGGATGAAAAAAAAGTCTTATGAACTGTTCTTTGTAAGCTCGGGAATGCTGTTGATAAAATTCTAGTCGAAACCTGAATGTGTGAAAATTAGGAGAGCCAGTATTCAAGAGGAGAAAATGACGATGTTGTAGTTCTAGCAGCAAGCAAATTTTCCCTTCCTTTATTATTTTAATTTTTAATCAGTACTCTAAGGAATTGGATAATGCCCACACAACATTTTATGGATGATATTGTTTTTTATTTTTAATTTTATTTTATTAGTATATGTTTGCACCACATGAAGTTTACATTCAGTTCAGGGAGTATGTAGATATACATAATATACCTTGATTCTTTTTATTCTTGTCCCATCCCCGACCAGCTACCATCCTCTGGACACTTCTGGACTTTTATCCCAACCAGACTACAAGCTTATTGGATGGTTCCACCACACCCGGGGTGGGCCTTCCCATTATCCACACTCAGAACTATGCTATACCAATTAGTAGACTAATCCAGTTCCACACACCCACAATCCTGGTGTCTTATACTCATGATCCAGCCATCTGCCCAAAGCTCCAACTATGAGTTCACGAGGCTTTGGGGGATGTCTAGAAAAGCCATAACAGCATCTCCAATTTCCTGGAGTCTGTAATTCAACTTTGGCTTTACTCCCACACCTTCACAAACTGTCTGGGGTTCCTTACCCGGACTCTAGGTCTGCCTTTGAAATCTGTTTGGAAGCCTCCACCCTGACATAACAACTCTCACATACTACATCCTTGTAAAAATGGTATCATTTGAGCCATACCAAGGCTGAGGGCCAGTTCAAGCTATAGCCACGCCCTCTTGGACCTGGGATGCCGTGACCTCTGATGTCCCAATGGCTAAGGACAGTGAAAGGAATACTGGGGAAACAATTCCCTAGAACACCCTTCTCCAAAAGGGGTCTCAAAGGTCCTCTCCACTAATGAAAGGTTTATACTTTTAAACACTTGATTCTGTGATCGATGGGGACCTCCTACTGATTCCTGACATGTCTTTTAGCCATCTTTCTTCTTATTGCAGTACAAAGTTTCCTTCCCTCCCCTCTTTCCTCCCTCCTTCTCTCTCTCTGTTTTTCTCTTTCTTTCTTTCTTTTGTTCTTGTTCTTTCTTTCTGCTCTCTTCTTTTTTCTTTCCATTTTATTTTTTAACCAAGAACATGTATTGGTACATTGTATACATAATGATCACATTCATCATGTTTATTTTGTACTTGTAAATGATGTATCTTGGTTTTCCCCCTTTTCCCCACCCCTCCCTTCTGCTCCCCCTTCCCTATTTACAGCAGGTTTATTCATATTTTTCCATTTTTCTCTTTCCCCTTTCTTTCCTTTTTCCCTTCCTACATTTCCCCCTTCAACCTTTCTAGTTCTCCTCTCTTTTGAATATTATCTTCCTTTTATATAATATCTATTACAATGATGGTTTCTCATATCAGAGAAACAATTTGATGTGTACTCATGAGTGTCTGATTTATTACATTTAACAGTATGTTCTCAAGGTACATCTATTTACCTATAAATGTCTCTAGTTTATCGTTTTTTATGGCAGAATAGTACTCCATTGTGTAGAAAATCCACATCTTCTTTCCATATGTTTTACTGAGAAATGAACACAAGGCATGAAACTGGTCTGTATCCACAGGCTTATTTATTTGTTTGTTTATTTGTTTATTTATTTAGAGACAGGCTCTTAGTAAATTGCTAACATGCCCAAGCTGAGCTCAAACTATCCCTTCTCCAGATGTGCATCTCAATAGCTGAGTCTTGTTTTTTTTTTTTCTTTTTTTTTTCTTTTTAACGGTACTAATTGCTTCAGTGACCACATCTACTTCCCCACTTCTTAGTAGTTCCTTTTGAGGCAATAGTTAAATTTTTCATAATTTTGGGCTCAGCTTTATGTTCTCAATACTCAGCTATAAATCTGGATAAAAGCAAACCACAATATCCATGCTGCAACCTCAAGGATGGGATGTCTTGAAATTTCCTACCCAAGATTAACTAATTCACCACTCTTAATGTATTTCCTTCAATATCTTAGGACACCGGGAAATGCAGAGAAATTTTCTGCCAGAGTGTAACACATATAACCTCCAGTCCAAATGCCAGTGGAAGTCTTGGTCCTGGCTGAGCCACAGGAGGCTGGCCTTGACCGTCTGCATTTCTGTCCCCAATTTGATCTTCCAAGTTCAAGTGAAAATCATCCTTCAATGTCTTTTTAGACCTTTAAGGTCTAGAGTTTCTCTAGCCCATTTTTCCAAAACTTTCTAAACTACATCTGAAAAGTAGTTTCAAAGGCTTCTACATGCTCAAGCTCAGTCACGGCAACAACTTCACATCCCTGTTACCAATTTTATTTGCTTTTCACCATTCCACTTGCTGGAACACATTTCCCAATACCCACAATTTAAAGGAAGAGAGTTTTAATTTTCTTCTTTGTTTCTAAGGATTCATCCCATGGTTAGCTGGCTCCGGGGCAGAAAAATCATGGCAGAAGAGCTTGAGGGAGCAAACATAACTAATTCGTGGTGGTGGAGAAGCAGAGCAGGGCCTCAGGGCCGGAGAAAAAGTGGCTAGAGATGAGACAAAGAACCCAAGTCATGTTCCATGATTCACCTGGACAAATCCTGAAGTGTGCTCCACCAACTCATAAGGGAGATCTCAAAGCCAAGCAAACCGACACTCCATCCAACTTTAACACTAGCTAGGTATATGTTTAACTCTATGATTAAAAAGTCTTAGCGTCTTCTGAAGAATACTCATATTGTCAGAATTAGTGGCTGCTTGAGACATTTGTCCTTTACTTTCTTTCCCCAAGTTCTAATTTAGGGAAAGATAGAGTATACAGTGACTGTCCTTTACTCTGCCCCGGTGGTACATTCATTTTCCCTTCCCGACTGCTGCTCCAGCTGATTTCATTGTGTCGGGTCAGACAGGCACATGCTGTTTAACCATCTTTGACAATTGCTTAAGGTTAATTCCCTTTTTAAAAATATCTTTAGATGAATAGATGTTTGTTAGACAAATGGATGTCAAAACAGATATCTATTCAGAGACAATGCACAGAGGGCTTTATCTAAGTAATATATGTACTATGCATCTATGTGACAGGTACCTGTGTCACTTTCCCCAAGAAGTTTTATTTTCCTGATTTAACTGTAATTCAAGAGGTGATAAAACTGAATTAGCACCACAAATCACAAGATGTATAATTTATTTCCAGTAAATGGTAGACACTTTTTTCCATTTGGAATTTTAGAACACAGTGCTATTTTTCTTGTATGACCTCAGAATATTTCTTATATTATGTTATTTTTAATGGATGAATAATTACATATATATCAGCCTTGATACATGTACACACTGGGGAATGAGTAAATCAAGATAATGAAAGTATCTTCTTGCATGTTTGTCATTCTTTTTTGGTTTATCTTTTTTTTTACATTTAAAATGTATTCTTTCAGCAATCTTGAAATATAAAATACATTATCACTACAATCACTGTGCTGTGAATAGACATATGAATGGCAAACAGGTATAGGAAAAAAATTCTCACATCACTAACCATAACAGAAAAGCACAGTTAATATGAAAATGAGATATCTTCTCGCCTCTGTTAGAGTGAGATAAAAGGTAACGAGTGTGGCCGAGGAGGTAAAGAAAATGGGATCCTTGTACACTCTGTGGGAATGTTAAATATTACAGCCATCATGGACAATATTATGTCAGTTTCTGAAAAAATAAAGAAAAATCTCTTCTAAATATATTTTAGTAAAATAGACGGGATTTTGGAGATTGTGAGTTAAGGACAATCTAACACTGACTTACTTGAAATGTCAAAATATGTGAGTTGTGTTATATTCAAAACATGAAATCAAGTTATCTCAAATGTATGATATATCCATTGACTCATTCTTTTAATTGAACAAAAAATAACTGAAATGTTTGATTGGATAAAAACATTAGAAAGATATGAAAGAAATGAAAACGTGTCTAAAGATCCAGAATAATAAAAAATTGAGAGAATATGACTCCTCAGGGAACATACCAAAACATTTTTGAATAGCAAACTGGGAAGATACTTCTTCAAAATATAAAGTGTATGAGCAGCTAAGGTATCTAAAGCTTTTGATTCACTTTAAAGAATTTTCCACTTTCTGAATTTTGCCTTAAGCCCATCTGCTTATAATTTGTATTGATAACCCATAATGAGTGATACAAAGGAGAACTTTAAATTCAGAAAGCATGGGCTATTATTAATTTATATGTACAAAATTTATGCATTTATCTTCTTAATACTTAATATTTCTAATAATCAGTTACTAAATACATGCTATATGCCAGGAACTGTGACATGTTTTATAAAATATACACTTTAAAAGTAGCATAATTCTACCAAGAATCCAATAAAGAAATTGAAACTTACAGGGTTTAACTTGCCCGAATCCATGAAGCAGTAAGAAGTGGGATGGTAATTTGAGGTTGTGCTCTGAAATAGTATCTGTGACCAAAATATCTGGGCTTCGTCTGATAATTCAGTAATACTTCATCCTCTACAATATTTGCTGTACTTATTAATATGGACATATTAGTAACAAATTGTTGAAATTCACACTTATGAAGCAATTTTATGTGCTAGTGCGTAAAATATGGATTCATATTAAAAGTCTCTAATATTTTCATGTTCCTATCTCAGATTTATATTACTCAATTTTACTAGCCACAAAGATTTATTTCTTTGGACATGTCAAAAAATTTTAAAATAAATTGTTAAGCTGTATAACTTGAAATACAAATAAACCCATACAGTTGCTTCTAGAGATAATATCCCTCTTTTGATTTACTTTAATAGTAAAGTGATTAAAATATTACAATACACGAGAACATAAAATTACCAACATAACATTTAATTCAGAATGTTCACCTATACAATTTTTTTGTTCCTAGATTAAAATGGATTACTATAGAATCAGTGGCGGATAACGTCAGCAATCACTGATAGTCAGGCCAATGTGGCTCAGTAAGAATTAAAAATAAAATTACCTAAGTAGAACTTAAACAAGAGCAAATGTAGCAAGGGGTATGAAAGACCTACCTTGTTAAACTACATTTTGCTGCTTTTATCAGCATTGTGTGTTATACACTGTGTCTCAAATTCAGCAGTCTACAATTTAAGTTGCAAATAATACGCATATTAGTCAATGTCATGTTAGTCATGCTCAGTGATTCTTGACTCATTAAACATCTAAATTTAAAATGCCTTAAACAAAAAATAGCACAAAGGAACAAAAAAGAAACATTTATTACAAGGCTATAAGTAAAGGATGCTGCACTACTTTACAGAACTCAAGTGCAGGTAGAGTATTCAGCCCTCCTAAGGCCTGAAACATGAGGTGGAAAACTATCAAGAATCAAGCCCTTCACTTCGTCAGCCTTTTCTCTCTCCCTGGAGCCAAATGATCTCTCTTCTTTGCACAACTTTATACCTCCTTTATTCTGCTCCTGGTAGATGGGCTTCCTCTGCTCCTTACAGACGGGCTTCCTGCACTCCTTACAGATGCACGCAACTCTGAAATTTACATGGTCTCGATTCCAGACACAAATGGAGATTTACTACAATCCTGAAATCCAATTTTCGGTTTATGAAACCATAATATAGTTGGGTTCACAGACATGTAACACTTTCTGCTGGCTGGATGCAGAAAACACTTCGTGTCATTGCCATTATTTGGTAAATAGAAAGTTCAAATAAAGCACTCTAATCATTAGATTGATACAGTAGGTTCCAGCACATTCAAACATTACAGACATACATGATTTAAGAAACTGCCTTAGAAAAACTGTCACTATTAGCAGACCATCAGAGATTACAAGTCTTTAACTTTATGCTTAGACTTACTCCTACTCCACTGCAGAAATACCTAAAAATAAAGAAACTAATTTAACATGAAAGAAAATTTCTTCGAGTTTCAAAAAGCAAAGGTTTGACATGTATAAAATACATAGCACAAAAAATAAACTTGCAAAATTGCTTCAATTCAGCAAGATAAAAGTCCTATTTATAAAATAGATACGAAAAGGGAGAAAATAGTAAGATAACTGAATGTCCTTCAGAAAAGACCTTGGTCCCATACTCTCATCCTCATGAGTAAGCACCACCATGAGTCAGTTTAGAGATAAGAAAAGTACAAGCCACATGGTAGAATGACGTGGCTACCCTTATAGAAGTAAAAGGATCTTGAAAGCATCCTCTGAAAGCTATAGAAAGATATTTAAATTGAAACATATGCTAATTTGGTTTGAAATACTGACTTTGAAAAATATATTTAAAGTAAATCACAAAAGTTAAGATATAAAAAGCAAAATAGTAATAAATACAGTCGACTTAAATGTGTTCTAGATTTGTCACCGCTCAAGAATACACAAAATAGTGGTTGGGGATTTAGCTGAGTGGTAGAGCGCTTGCCTAGAAAGTGCAAGGCTCTGAGTTTGATCCTCTGCACCTCCCCCTGGAAAAAAAATATACAAAATAAACAGAAGTATTATAATTTACATGTACAGAAATAATCGCACACCAAATTTTGATACCTACAATAACCCTATCTATTTGCAATGTATCTCTAATATAGCTTGTGAAGTCAAAAGATATCATTCATAATGAAAGTAAAATATAATCCATATTTATATGAATTATATGGATATTTATTTATATGGACAATCCATAATTAAAGTAATATAGAATCCATATTTGATGATATAATCCATAATTAAAGCAATTTTTTCACTGATAATAAAACATATGAAAAATATTTTAAAAGTGTTTTAAACAGTAGTAAACGTCATCTCTTTTTCTAGAATCTGTAATTTCTGCAATATTTCTTAAAATTAAGCAACATATTTATTCTTTTTACATTTGTTTCTAATGCTAAATTACACTTTGGTATAATTTTATTACAGCAAAATAAAATGATTGACTGTTAGAAGAGGACCAACTTTTTGCTTCTCAATTTTAGACACGATTTTAAGAAATATAGACAGTGAAAACATTTTCCCTGGTCTTTCAACTCCACCCCATACGGTGGGTAGCAGCCTCACCCTTAATACTAGCATTTTTAATCCTAGCGTCACATCCTTGATCCCAGAAGAAGCACGTCAAACCAATCAGTGGGCTAATTTCATAATCACACAACCCAGATCCAGCTATCTCTGAAAACACCCCACTTATGACCACCTGAGGCTGCAGGGGGACATCTAGACACAAACCATAACAATCAATAAACAGAAAGCAAAGGAATCTTTTTTTATTACAAGATTTCTCAGTTCTTTCAATTTAATTGTTATATATCCCAAATTATATAGATATGTATTTTTTAAATTATTTTTAATAATCCATCATATGACCACTCTACTAGGGTTAATTCCATTGTGTTTGAAGCAAGTAACCAGAAGCCTGAAGAAGAGGATTTTTCACCTAGTCATTAGTTCTATTCCCTTCTGTAAGAGCAACATCAACACTCTATCTGTACCCGTGGGTGCCTCAGAGATGTTTTCTTTCTGTCAAATAGTGTCATCTTTAGAGTGATCATACAGTCTACAATCCAATTTGAGAATAAATATGAACAATAACTATAAGTAAGAAAAACAAGCATAGTCCAAACTGATATTTCGGCACAGAACTCTCCTAATTATTAAAAAAAAATTAAAAAGTGATGAGAAAGAAGCCATTTCTTATAAAATCAGAGAAGAAAATCTGTGCAGGAGTGGGAAACAATGTATTTGTTTTCTTAGGCAAGTTCATTTTCAGTAATAGGAGCACATCATGAAGTCTTTACCACAGAGCATCTTTCTCATGATGTTAGACAGTTTGGCATTCATTTTTTCAGAGATGTGAAATTATGTTCTAAAGCAATAGAGATTCCTGATGGCAACACTATATTCTTGAGCTATGGTAATTTATATTATTAAATTATCTGACAGTACTATAATCTTCAGAGGACACAACCCAAACTAATGGAATGAGTTAATGTTCCACTTCGCTTTGAGTTCACATGAAGAGTTTTTACAAGAAGTGTGTATGATCCTCAGTTTAGATAAAATGTCTTTCTAGTTTATTTTCAACACTAATCAGAACTATCCATATGCATATGGCAAAATTATAGAATGTGGTTGAACAGGAAAAATATGTAGAAAAACAAGCACCTGGAGAGAGAGCTCCTTATTGTAACTTCCATTTTATATGTTTCCTGGAAGTGTTTGTGTCTTGTTCGGAGGATTTGTTTTGTCAACTGATATGTCAAAGTGGTCATAAGAAAATTCCCTGTTATACCATGCCAACGTTCAGAAGTCTAAATATTTGTATTTAAATACTTATATTTGTTAGATCAAAACATATATTATCCACTCTTCTGATGTGCGTGTAACCCTTTAACCAAACCTATCTCAATAACTTGGTATCCAGACATTAGTAATGACATTCAAATTCTGTCTGCAGGTCAAAAAAAGAAAGAAAAACCAGATGGATTTAGGATCTTTAAACCATGTTTCTCAGAATATTAGTTCTGCTGTTTTCCTTTCTTTTCAACATCTCAAAAACTTCACTATACATCTTGGGTGATAAGCATTTCTTTGTTGTCTTTTCTCTTTCATGGAATTTTCCCTGTCGTCGTCATACATACTAATAAATCCCCCTTGGCCTCATAGTTCTGATTCAGAGACACATCTATCTAGGAAACTACCTTTTTTATACTGAATTGTTTTGTAATTTCTTGGGGTTGGATGGTGTTTCCACTCATTTAGTATACATTCTGTAATTAGAGATAAATTATTTTTAGCTATTTTTTCTAAGAAACAAACTCAGCTTTTTTGATTTTCTCAATTGTTAAGTACATACCATTGACCCTAATTCTTTTTATTTTTCCCCCATGTTTCTTTTGATTTTTGTACTTTCACTAGCTTTGTTCTCTTTTCCAAAACATATATTTAAAGCTATATATTTCTCCCTATGTTTTGCTATTGTTATATTTCACATCTCTTCCATACCATGTCTCATTATTTAATTCAAAATATTTTCTGTATATTTACAATGTTTTTCCTCAATATATAGGTCTTTTAGAAGTACAAGGACACTATTGAGACAGAGGGGATTTTATTGTTCTCTCTTGGCATAATTTAGTTTCTTTTGCCCATAGTCAAAGAACATACCAGAGATTGATTTTACGATTTAAGCTTTTTAAAAAAGAGCTTTGTTTGTGCATTTGGTATCACCTTTTTATAATCTTAAGTCAGCAACTTTAACTTCTTTTGTTACTATACTTGCCTCTAGCATCACTCTCATACTGCCACCAAATTGCTGATTTTAATTTTCTGTATGCTGGAAAATGAGATAAGCATAAGCAAGCGATTTCTTTCTTTCTTCTTTTGTAAATGATGTCTAAAATAAGAATGTGTAATACCTGAGGGATTTTTCTTTAGAAGAAGTGCTTAGCTTTTGTTTCATTATCTATGTCACATTTATTTCCATTGTGGCTACTGTGGACATGTGTTAGTTGATTTTCAGATTCACAACTCTGTGATCTGATTAGCTGAAGTTTGTTATATTTATAGTGAGTGCCCCTACATGGTAGGCCCTGGCCCTGAGCTGCATTTACAGATGTGATAAGACAGGACGTACTTCAGATCTTTTTGGGTTCAGTACTGGAGAAAGTCCCACACAGAAAATGTCACTAGACCACAACAACAGCTATGAAAAGGTTTATGCAAGGTTGCATGAGAACACAGAACCAGGCACATAACCCGAACTGGAATGTATCCCTGTTACAGGTATATGTAGAGAGGAGAGGAGAAAAAAAAAAAAAAGTGATAATTACATTGCTTGAATTAGTTGAAAACAAGTAGGAAGAACTATACAAACAAAGCATAAGAAGAAAGGCATCCTGAGCCGAAAGGAGCACATCATTAGAGGCACAGAGACAAGCGAGGAAACACCAGGATTTATGTGGGCTGCTACAAGCAGATCTGTGATTGAATATAAAATGTGTATCAGGAGAGTAACAGTGGGAGGAAGTGAACACGACATTGCTTTGATTTCTAGATGAACTATTTTATATATACATTAAGAGGAGAGGAAAACTACTAATTGATATGGCTCTATTATTTAAATAATTTTGTGGAAAAAATGAAAGTCAGAGCATCTCTGGTCACAAGTTCATTCTATTTCAAAGTTGTCATATTTTAAATTTAGTATCTATTTATAATGAAAGTATTATTTCTCTAAAATATTCAGTGAAATTTGGTAATATCATAAAGTCATGTGAACCTATTTACATGCTTCTCTTTCTTTTGAATTGGAGAATAAACAGGTACAGGCTCAAAAGATATCTGCATTCCACCACATATGAGTAAAAGCACATTATGCAATTATTCTTTAACAGAATTCGAGTCACCAAATTGTATTTCATTAATTTAAAAAGTTTTGTTAATTTTCTATATGCATCTTGTCCTGTTCTGGACATAGAGTATAAATGGTGAGTAGATATTGGTATACTTATGGTAGGTAAAATTTTTTACAGTGTAGCAAGGGGACAGATACTCAAGTAGTCAAAAATATTTTAAAATGTTATTAGATGTTATAATGAACACAGAGACTTTAACAGGGAAATTTTATTTAATCTGGGATTGAGTTTTTTCACACACTCTGGAGGAATCAAAAAAAATGAATTGAATTCTAAAGATTAAGTTGAAAGTATCCTAATAATGAGAGACAGAATAAAAGGGAAGAAACAGTCTTGTCAAAATGTCAGAGATTTAGTATGAGACTGATGGGTTGAGAAAAAACATCAAAGAAGATTGAAGGATATAATGAGTAAATGAGGAGAAAATGTTTTGAAGGCAAAGAGAAGGGGATGAACAGGTATGTGCCAAAAAAATAATTTATTTGGAAAATTTTTATTTAAATATAGGTTGTATATTTACATTATTTTCATTTTTGAAGTCATTTCAAACAGCTAAAGTGTTTCATAAATAAAAAAGTTCAAGAAATGTGCATATACACCATATCAATTCATCTACTTTTCATAATTTTTCATTTGATTTTTAGCATTTCTCTTTTTCTCACCATCCCTCCTTCTCTCCATTCTCCCTCCCTCTATGTTGCGCACGCATGCGTGTGTGTATTTCCTGAAAAGAGGTGTGTAGTTTGACTGATGGTCTTGGTTTTACCACTTCAAGTCGAAAGGTCCAGGAAACCTGTTAGTCTCAGAAAAAATAGGATAATTTGATCACTCTTAACAGGATCCATTTTGTGATTCAGTACTGTACAAACTGTCATATCATCCTAAATTTCCCTTAATTTGAATTTTGCAAAGAATTTGTCTTTATTACATTGATATTATTAAGGAATACAGGACCTAAATATTTTTATATATCATCTCTATTTTTAACTATAAATTCTGTCCTCACTAGATTAGATTATACATTCTCAGAATGTCATATTGATATATATTTTGAAATAATTATATCTTATTGTAGTTACTTTTATACATTACTGTCCTGTGACACAAAAAGAGTATTATCTGCAACACTTTCAGCAATGTAGTAGATTTTGAGATAATGAGTCATTTAGGAAGTTGACTGCGGATTCAGCACTCTGACACATTCAGGCACAAATGAAAAAATTAAAAAGTTGCCATCACTAATTACAAATCATGTTAGACTGAAAATCACAGTCAATACACACAATATAGAAATCATAAATTCAGTTATTCAAGGTTAAAGGAACACCTTAAGTTCTTCTGAAAAACTAAGAATTTGCATGTCATTATTATAAATATCTGTAATTCTCTTAAAATTCATGCAATTAGCTTATCCATATTTCAAACTTAAAGATGAAAACTCATTTTATTATTTCTTGTATTTGTTTGAAATCACTGTGACAACACATTACCACAGGAACGCATTTTTCTTTTCTCTTCCCTTCTTACTCTCCTTCTTCATTTCTATCCTCTTTCTTCTTCCTCTCTTCTTCTTCTTTGTCTCCTTCCTCTTCTTCCTCTCCTCCTTCTGCTTCCTCTTCTCCTCCTCCTCATTTTTCTTCTTCTCCTCTTTGACTTCCCATGACATCGGCATTCTTTGGCTTGTGTTTCTACTGTGCTAATCTCTGCCACTGACAGTATACTGCTTCGTGTTTTCTGAACTCTTATACTCTTATCTTTTTTTAAAGGATCTTAGTGAAGACATTGTGTTCACTCAAATCACTTAGGATGATCTCCCATCTCAATACCCTTAACTTAATCACACATACAAAGTCCTTTTTTTGCCAAATAAGGAAACACAGGTTCTGAGGTTTAGCACATGAAAATTTCAGGTTGTCATTATTCCAAATATCATGTTCTCAATTTTTTTATTGAGTTACAAGCTGACTCTGTGCAAATCTTGTTGTCTAAACACAAAGGTATCATAACATGTACTTATCTGACACTGAATTCACAGGTGTTATGGTTTATTTCTAGATGTCCCCGCAAAGACTTGTGCAATCATAGGTCGAATTCTTCAGAGGTGGCTAGATATAGAGTGTGTGCTGACTAAATTAGTCCACTGATTGGCTTGGCACAGTTCTTCTGGGATCAAGGATGTGAAACTACAATTAAGGTTGGGGGTGCTAACCACCCTAATACGATATAAGGCCCAGATAAAATATAAGGTGCAGAAAGAGATTTGATATCCTGCTTAGTTACTCTGCTGTCTTTAGCCAGCCTGCTGTGAACTATTTCTCTTCAATGCCCCTCTGCCATGCTTGGAACTAGCTGATTATGGACTGAAACCTCCTCCAACTATTAGCCAAATAAATCTTTCCTCCTTTAATGTTGAATGTTGAGTATTTTGTCTCAGCGATGAGAAAAGTAACCAGGAAAGAATTTGGTACCAGACAATTGGGGTTATTACTGGGACTGTACTTAAACATGTGGTTTTGGAGCTTTTGGGGCTGGCTTGTGGGAAGGGGGAAAGTTAGGAAAAGTTTGGAGAGTCTGGCTAAAAGTAGAGCTGGAACACCTTAGGCTGTCCTTCATGGGAGATTCTGGTCAGAGCTCGGAAGACCAGACTTCTGATGGAAATGTGGGCTACAAAGACCAGCTCTGGAGGTTTCTGCTGGGAAGAAAGACCATGTTGGCTGTTGGAATCCAGATAACGTGTGTTATGACTTTGCAGAAAGTTTGTCTGGATTTTGCTCATGTCCAGAGACTTTGCCTGAAACTGAGATTAAGGGTGGTGGACTAATTAATCTTGCAGAAGAAATTTCAAGGTAGTCTAATGTTGAGGTGGTGACATGGATGCTGTTGCAGGCTTTTAGCTGATTTACGTTGAGAATAAAGAGCAAAGAATCCAGCAGAATGATTCAAAACATTGTGAGTTTGGCCAGAAAGGAAGCTCTAGTAAAGTTGCATCCTGCAAAGATGAAACACAGGAGAAATCCAAGTATTTCAGTAGAAGACAACAGAAGGGATGTCCTGAGGACAACACAAGAACAGCAGGACTCCTGCCTTTGCAGCCTCAGATTTGCAAAATGTGAAAGACGTTGCTTTGAGAGGAAAAAAAAAATAAATAAACAAAACAAAATGAACAAACAAACAAGCCAGAGAACCATGTTCCAGATTGGCAGTGGCCTAGAGAACTGGTTCCTCAGGATTTGGGTTCAGAATGCACTGGACTCCTACAACCAAGAGAGAAGAAAGCCAGCCTCCTGCTCCAGCTGGCAGCAGGGCCTAGTGTCATCCACATGATGATGATTTTGGTGCATGCAGAATGCAAGAGTTGTGGGGTCAGGGAGGCTTCCACCTAATTTTCAGAAGAAGGCCCGGGAGACCAGGCAGTGCGCCCCTGAGAAGGTGGTGTCTGAAGCTGTGTGAGTGCAGCCGAAGGGGCACTGGAGACCCAGAAGTTTGGAGAAGCCAGGAACGTGGATCGTCTGAGGAAAACTGCAAAGAGGGAGCAGAACCACCCTGAAAGAGAAGTGATGGGAGCTACCACCACAGGTAGTGAGCCACCCGAGCCGTTTGGAGTTCAGCATGCCACAGATCGCCTCAAATGCTGGACATGGAAATACGGGTGTTAATGTCTGCCCTGCTGGATTTTGGATTTGCTTTTTTCCCACTCGTCTGTAGCCTTCTATTTGTACCTTTTCGAATGGTAATGTCTATCTTGTGCCACTGAATGTTAGAAGTGTTTAACTTTCTTCTCATTTGTACAGGGGCTCACAGCTAAACATTTGTCTTAAATCTCAGAAGAGACTTTGGACTTGGACTTTTCAGCAATGCTGAAACTGTCAAGACTTTGAATCTCAGATATGGACTAAATGTCTTTTGTACAAAGGGACACACATGAGTCTTTGGGGGCGCAGGGACAGAATGCTATGGTTTATTTCTAGATGTCCTTCCAAACACTTATACAGTAAAAGCAGGGCTTCTTCAGAAGTGGCTGGATATAGTGTGTGATTACTAAATTAGTCCACTGAATGGTTTGGCATAGTTCTGCTGGGATCAAGGATATAATACTAGGATTAAGGGCTCTAGGATTAAGGGTGATACGTAGTGATAGACAGATATGTCCTGCGAAACAGAAAATTCACAAATACAAAGTAGGAACAAGTTCAAATAATTCCTCCAATTCCTTATTTTGTTATTACCAAAGTGTTTTAAGATATATGCTATTTTTTTTCGATTATATTATAGTTTCTCTAGTTCATTAAAAAAAAAGTTTTGTGTTATTACCTGTTTTTTCTTTGCAGGAGAGAATTCTTTTTGTCTCTAAGTACTTTGAAGATAATGAATGATACACAGTGTATTAACTATGGTTTATCTGTTATTATTTCGCTATGAAATTTTGTTTTCTTTTTTCAAACAATAAAGTAATAAAGTTTGTTAAACTCTCTGTTCTTACACTTCCTTGTGTGGAGGTTAATTAACTGTCAATTTGAGTGCAAGCACCCAGCTGATTTGAGTCAGAACGGTTGTCTGAACAGCATAAAAGAACAGGCGGATGAATTTCAGCTGCTTGTCCTTGGAAGCGATTCATTGCAGCTGGTTTTCCTCCTCATTGCCAAAGATGGCTGCTGTTCTCTTCGCTTGCGCCTTGGGCGTTGTCTTCTGGCTGTCGGTGTAGATCTTTCTGCTTTTCGGCCAGCACAGACTGTAGCTTCCCCCCCTACTGTCCGTGGGCTTTCTGCCACAGGCTCTCGGGTTTTCCATCACAGATTCCTCAGCTGTCTGATAACAACCCGTGAGGGACTTTGCAGTGGGCTCCAGGCCTTTGGCTGGATTCTCCAGATCTTCAGCGTGTGGACAGATTTCTTACACTCCTCTACATTTGATTCTGTGAGTAAATATTGTAAGTTAATCTTGTAAATTTCTGTGACCTATATTAAATCTGATTCAGAGCATGTGCAGTCTTTTAGGAGCCTGCTCCAGCCCTGCGGAGTTTTGTAAGCACTAATACACCTTGTATGAAAACATTCTAATAACCCACTCATGAGCTTTTCGTACTATTAAGTCACATAACCCTTATCAATGCTTGGAACAAGGCTGTGTGTTCACGAGGTACCTTGTAAGCATTAACTATTATGATATCTGTCTACTGTCCACTCATATCTTGGCACATTCATAATTTTCAAAATACTAGACAAATTTAGTCATTTCTCATTAAGTTACTGTAAACTGTTCATTTGAGAAATGAATTACAAGAATTAAAATTATCTAAGTATAATGAGTGAGTTATGATAAGTTATTACAAACTTCAAATTCTCTTTCTCAGTTAATGTCCTAAATCAGTTCTGAAGAACCAGAATAATCATCTACATCTATTATGTAATAATGAATGAAAATCTGGATACTCACTATTTTCTTCTTTATCAAGAATCTCTCCTTTCTTAGCTCATCAACTGAGTGGGATCTGATGTGCCTCTATGAGGACACCAGGCCCAACTCACACATAATTAATACCTCTCATTCGCTTTTCCTAACAAGATTTCTTTTCCTAATCTTCTGTGAGACACTGTTCCTTGCCACAGGAAGTCAACACAACTCACTTTGTTTCACGCACAAACACATCTGTTTTCTTCAGAAGGGACTTTTTATACAGGCAATTGTTGCCAAATTAAAGGATACTCTTCTAAAATTAAGCACATATTTTACTGTAAATATATATTGACCTGTAAGAAAAAATTAAAAATTACATAAAACAGTGTTTGGGGTTTTAACTCAAGTGGTAGAGTGCTTGCCTAGCAAGCACAAGGCCCGGAGTTCGATCCCCAGCACCAAAAATAAATAAATAAATAAATAAATAAAAGAAGCCCATGAAGTATTTTTAACAACACACACCATCTACAGACATTTTCCAAAATACACCCTAAAACAGAAACTTAAAAAAAATTCAGTGTGTTTTGAAGAACGAGGCTAACTCAAGCTTCCAATCAATACTTTTAGATAGAGAAGAATAAAAAATTCTCTTTATGACTGTAATATTTGGTGCTGAGTTTTCTCCATAGAGGACGCTTATCCCGCACATATAAAACCTATGAAAGCAAACACACATATTAGAAATACTAGTAAACCCCTCTGATGTTTTACTATGTGCTGACTTATCTAAAACAGGTGAATTCTTTACTTGATATTTCAGGATTATGAAGACTATGGTCTTTTGTTTATTTTTTCTGTAGGAAAATACTCAAGAAGAGTATTGAATTTGCTATTTTGGTAGAGGAGAAAAAAGAAAATGAACTACTTCCATTTGACTTTCTGTTCAGGTTGAAATAAAATCATTATTCTTAAACATATAAGTGCAAATCAGATAAAAAAAAACCCTTTAAAGAATTATACTGACATGTTCACAGACATCTTGTTTTGAAAAATATATTTCCAGTATTTACAAGAAGTTGATAAGTACTTCTTTTAATTAACAATTATTTTCCAGAAAACAAAGATTACATAACAAATAATAATATTTAAATTAATGTTTATTTTACATAATTGACTTTACCTGATTTTATTAATTAAGTATCTAAATAATGTTCAAAGCCTCAGGATAAAATTTTGAATTTAATCTATTAAATCATATTTTCATAATTCTTCTTTAGAATTTATTTTAGCCAAACAGAATTGCAAGAGTTAAACCTTCCATTTTAAAGTTTGCAATTTAATGAGTTGCTTTTTCCTTAGTAGTGAACAGCAGGTCTTGTTATCACTGGCTTTATATAAACTGTCTCTGCTTTTACAAAAATAAAATGAAACATTTGTGTTTACACTGCAAAATTATTTATATTATAGCTGAAAAATGAGGAAATAATGAAGCACTAAAAAAGTCTTATCTTCTATAGACTCTAAGCACTTTGCAGTTTTTAGCTTATTATTGACATCACAAAATTTTTATTAAGATCCATTTAGTAAAATAATGGAATAAAATGATTGTATCATCTTCCTCTATCCAAAGGGGATTGGCCCCAGGTCTCCCTCAGATACTAAAGTTTATTTTATAATATGACATATTATTTATATGTTATCTGCACACATCTTCTCACTGGTTTAGATCATGCATAGATTACTTATAATGTCTAACAACTCAAATTATATTTTAACAGTTGCTTTACTGCATTGTTTTGGTAATAATCAGAAAAAATTGTATACATCTTCAGAACAGGCACATAGTCTAAAATATTTTCAATCTGCAGTTAGTTCAATCAGAAGGTACAGAATTAATGTATAGAAAGGGATGAAAGCATATGAAAACTAACATGAAATCATCTTTACATATCGTATAAATTTTGGAGGAAAACTCTGCAATTACATTTTTTTTGCAATTATGTTTCTAATAAAAATGTCCATTTATGTTTTAAAAGTTAAAATAATAGTACACTACTTGATCTAGTGATTCTATTTTAAGAATAAATGGAAAATTATAATATCAGCCAAATAATAACAATAATCTTAATTGTTACAAAAAAGTAATCACTATACTAAAGTTGTATTTTAGTTTTAAATTTATGAAAATGTGAAAATAAGATTTAAAAATATAGTATTTACATGACCAGCTGTTCTATTTTATCTTATATACCATTTTATTAATTAAAATATATGATATAAAATTAAAATGCTATATTCATTTTTTACAGACATTATAATATTATTTTCAAAAATATTTTAAATGGCATTGAAAAAATTTGTCTAGAAACCTGAATGTTTATATCATTTAAAATATTTATAAAATCTATATAATAATTTATGTGTGAGTAATGTTTTAATAGAATTTTAAACAAAATCTGGAAAGCAACAAATGTTCGTAGCATTTAATTTTTGGTACTGCTACTTGAAGTGATTTTTCTCCTATTTATGAATCAATCATTTATATTTAATGTATATTAATTGATTTTTCATTGAAAAACAGTGTGCTTCAGAATATAGGATTATTTTTATTAACAAATTATTACAATAAAATGTTTCTTATATACACATTTTTATTATGTGTTTCTTACTGGTAACTGTATACCTTGAACTAGCAAAGAGGCAAAACATGTGAAGTCAGATGTGAGGGAATGAAATCATATTTAAAATGAAAACTGACTGCACAGTTTGCCTTCTAAAACTATTGTAAAATTAAAAATTTGTACCAATAAGTCAGAATACTGCACTGCTCCTTGTGGAGATGCTTGTGGCAGGTAGAAATGATGTAAAAAAAGGTCACTACTAGTGATTCTGTATTGCAAAGAAAGAGTGCCAAAAATATTTAGAGATTCCGTTAGAATGCAAATGTTAGGATGCACAAATTACAGAGAACTGAAGAACTGAAGGCCTCTGAAGAGTCTAGTGAGAGGGAAGGGAATTGAAGAAGAAGGAGCAGTGAGATAGGGACATTGTATTAAATGGACTAAAATGCAGACTAACGTGTAGTTGGTAGATCTCCTAAAACAAAAAGGGACTAGAGTGGGATGAAATTTAAACTGTGATTGAGATATCAGAAGATGGAAAAATTTCACTTAGAGCACCACTAGGCTGCTGGATGAACCTATTTCTATATTTCTTCCTATACAACAATACACATTTTCTGTTTATTTAAGCTAAAAGAGATGACAGTAATTTGCCTTAAGAGGCATTGTAACTGACACATCATCGCCCAGTAACCTCATGGCCTGTGGGTTTCGCGGGGACACAGGAGTGAAAAGTGATACTGTTATACTTCTAAGAGAAAGAGAACCAGAAAATCCATTAGGAGAAAAGGAAAAAACAAAAAACAAACAAACAAAAAAATGATCTCCTTAATTCTGTCTAAACTTTTGTGCCCATGGTATTAAAACACCAGCCTCCTATTTCATCTCACCTTGTCGCTGTGAAATGTTTTTCCATCTCTTAGATATCTTCCACCATTGTATTTTATCTGTTGTGCAACACATCAAAATCCGATGCAGAAGCTGGTTTTCAATTTCAAATGCCCATGAAACAAGTTACTGACATTTTCCCGTCTTTTATTAATATATGATTGTGACACATAATAAATACATTCATCAATGGGGAAATGGTACAAATCCATAGCACATCTTAAAATTACTGACATTCTGAATCAATCTTTGACTATTACAAAGGGAAATTCTTTTTTAAAATTCTGTATGATGGGGAGGAAATGACGATCACGAATATTAAAATCAATTTTCTATTCTACATGTTTAAGAGATGCATTATCTTTTATTTTTGACAGAAACAAGCCATACTTAGTTCTTTGCTGAAAACTGCTATGTTACTTATGTGTTCCTTTGATGCTAATTCGACTTACATTTATCCTTGATTGAAAAATGACATAATTATCATGGGTCCTTTCTTGAATAAAGGTGGGAGTTATATTTTAAAAACAGTTTAACTAATATTTGAAAACATATTTAGAATTATACTACGTGAAAACAATTGGAACAAATAATTAGTAGATTTATTTTAGTTACTATTATTGTACAACAATCGTACTAATTTTCAGTTATATCTCATTGTTTTTAGAGCAGTGATA
>PVJO010022219.1:0-28464 GCA_004026905.1 Hystrix cristata | reverse complement strand
CTAACAATAGAATTGCTGAGGTCTCTTCAATATTATGGTAGGCTTTCCTAGATAGTATAAAATTCTCTCCAATTTACAGTCTCTAACTGTACATGAGAATTTCCAACCCCCACATCATCAGCAGTCAGAATTATGCTTTTAACTGTGGCAAGTCGGATGGGTATTAAATTATATGTTATTTTTATAATTTGCCTTTCCTAGTTACTAATTACTATGGTTTCTGACTCTTTAGATTTCTGAGAATTCCTTGTTCTTATCCAATACCTACTTTCCTGTAGGGCCACAGTATTTTTTCTTACTGATTTGTAGGACTTCATATATTCTGGGTAATAGGGCTTTGTGGGATTGTATGCATTGATGTATGCACTGAAAAAATTTTGTTAAGAGTTTCTGCACTGAAATATTTGTAATTTTTAATTTGTCTTTTTGCTTTTAAAAATGGATTTAAAATTTCACTGTAGTTGGATTTACTAATTTATCTTTTATGTTTTTTTTGTTTTCCTCCTTTGAAGTTGTAATAACGTTTTGCTTTTTATATTAGCTATTAAATTGACCTAGAGAGGATGGGGATTTAGCTCAAGTGCTTGCCTAGGAAGCACAAGGCCCTGAGTTTGATCCTCAGCAACCCCTCCAAAATAAATAAATAAATAAATAAATAAATAAATAAATAAATAAATACATTGACCTAGAAAATAATTTTGTGAATGAGGTAAAGCATGGATTTTTTTTCTTTTCCAAAACTAATGGATCAATTACCAATTACTGAGTGTCTTTTTCCTACTGATTTTTTGAGGTTATTTTTGTCATATATCAAGTTTTCCCATAAGTGTGCATCTGTTTTGGGCTCTTTATTCTGTCCTGCTATTGTATTTTTCCATCTCCACCCCCATGCCATTCTTTTCTAATTAATATAGTTTTATAATAAGCCTGGTATGGTAAATTGTTCTATGATATCTTGGTCATTTTTGGTTCTTTACTCTTTGTATTAACTTAAGGATTAACTTGTCAAATGCCACTGGGGGGGAAATATATAGATTTTAATTGTAATTGCAGTGTATTTATAGATTAATTTGGAAAGAATTGTCATCTTTGAGCCTTGCTGTCCCATACATGAATATGGTACACCCTTTTATTTATTTAGCTTTTTTATGTGCTTCAATCAAATTTCACTCTGTAACTATCTTGTATTTCCTTTGTGAGATGTGTTTCTGAGTTCCCTAAAGTGTTTGTCGCTATTGCTAATGAAACCCTTTTTAAAAAGTTAAAATTTTTATTAGTTTCCTGCTGGTATACGGGGTCCCTATGTGTCTTAGTTACTTTTCTCTCATTGCTGAGACAAAATACTAGACACCCAAAGTTAGGGGAAGAAAGGTTTATTTGGCTCACAGTTTGTAGAGGTTTCAGTCCACAGTCAGCTGGGTCTGAGACAGGGTGACATGGCAGACAGGCAGAAGGCAGCCAGGTAAGCAAGGGATGCAAGAAAGGGGACTAACCAGCTTCTTCCTGTATTTTATATTTTATCCAGGCTACCTGGCTTTAGGGTCGGCACTACTCCCACCCTTAATACCCTTAATCCTAGCATCACATCCTTGATCCCAGCAGAACCACACCAAACCAATCAGTGCACTAATTTAGTAGTCACACACTCTAGATCCAGCTACCTCTTACCACATGAGGCTTTGGGGGGACATCTAGACACAAACCATAACACTATGATTTTTAGATATTCATTTGTATCCTCCAAATTATTGAACTCTTAACTAATTCTAATCATTTCTCTGAAGAGTCTTTGGATTTTAAAAAAATGTTTGCAGTCGTCTTCAAAGACCCAGCCTTTAGAGAATTTTTTAAAGTCCTTTATAAACTCTCGGATCCATGCCTCTGTTCTGTGCTTTTGTGTATGTGTGTGGGCAAAAATTAGCATGGGTACTCATTCTGTTTTATAATATGTTGATACGTTGTATACTAATCTTTCTTTATTCCCATCTCCTAGTCTCTTTGTTAATTTTACTAGGACATTTTCATGAAAAAAATTGATAATAAAATCTTAAAAATATGTAGTAAAAATCTTCAAGAGATAAGACATGCTTTATCTCTTGCTGACACAGCTGTGACTATGCAGTCACTGACAGTGTGACACTGTAGACTCAGACTCATCCCAGACATAAATATATATTCTGCAAGATGCAGGCCAAGAAGAAATGGGAAAAAGAAAACTGTCAGTCTTCAGTACCAGTAACACACACACACACACACACACACACCCACGTATGGGGTGTGTGAATGAAATCATATGAGTCATACAAAATGTTGGCATGAAAGCATGCTTCTTACAAATGAAAAATCAAATCCTGGAAGTGGGTCTAGTTTCTAATTAAGGTTCGAAGGTACACGGCAGGCCTAGAAGAGTCCGGGGGATGTGATCTCATGCCTCCCCTTTCACAGGCCTTTCAGACAGGGACCTCTTCAAGTCTGGGTGGTTATCAGCACCTGGGATGACAGTGAGCCCGGGCCACGGAATGGTTCGGATCAAAAGGCTCCTGGGCCAGAGGGGGCGCCCAGCACCCTGAGATCCTCTGCTGTGCTCAGCGTGTGGGATGATGGTGAAGGAAGAGGTGCAGGAAGTCAGTGAACTCACACGGTCTCAGGCTATTGTCACCTGCATCCTCTGTTCCTCTTGGCAAGCCCTTCTGCTTTTTGGGCTTGTCCCAACCTCGCCAGAGTGAGGTCCAGTCAGGATGTGGTGTGAGCGGAGAGGCCCTTACCAGACTGCTCCGTCCACTGCCGCCGAATCTTCTTGGTCAGAGACCAAGTCATAGCTGTTCTCCGGAGCAATGAGAGTAAACACTGCCTATTTTTAGTCGTTCATTGCTTGCAAAAATAGCTTGAAATCCAGACCTTCAAGTCTTAGCAGCCTTCAGCCAAACACATCATCCCGTTAGGATGGTAACAACAAACTCATCATAGCTACAGTCATACTGACGGTGACTCGGGGGCACTGTGCGCAGGGTACTGTGCCAAGTACCCTATATGCATTGCCTTGTTGCAGCCTCACACCAGATAGTTGCTGTGAACAGCTCTTTTTTTAGATGGGAAAATCAAGGCTCAGAAAGGTCAGGCCACCTGCCCCAAGTCACGCAGGCCTTCAGAAGCAGAGCCGAAGCTTGAGTCTAAGTCACTGCCCTGTCACTGCAGTTCATGGTTTCCACCACTTCTCTTTCCTGCCTTTCCACATTTATTCACAGCATTACTAGAGTGATCTTTATTACATGGCATCTGATCCAGTTTCCTCAGAGAACTTCAACTGATTAAATTGAAGTTCAATAATGAAGAGCTTCTTTATCTTTCTTATCATTTTATTTACTTCAAGAAGTCATTAGATGTGCAAGTTACCTTATTCTTCTCATCATGTTCTCTTTTTGCGGAGAAACTCAGGATATTTTTCCAATACTGTGTTATCTGGGGTAATTGCTTGACAGTTTAAAGGGCGCCCACCAGTTTTGCAGAATGTAGATTTAAATGGCCAATAAAACCATCAGAGTATGAGCAAGCTGTAGGAGCGGAACCAGAAAAGCGGCCGCTTGTTCCTGGCTGATTGCTTTAGCAGAATAGTCAAGTTCAGGATCCTGTGTTTACTGAGAAGATTGGCAGCTGCTATCAGAGTAACTGCACCTGGAACGTTTTCTGACTTAAACCTACTGATTTCATGCAAATGGCATATGGAAAACAAGTGTTGGTTTGGTTGCCAAGTGAAAATGTAGAGAACACCCACATGAAGACGACCCAGGGGAAGGTGCTGCATGCTGGCTGCATCCTCATTGGGTTAAATACCCATTTAGTGCAGGAGGCTTTGGGGATTTGGTGGCAGGATGGGGTGGTGGGTGGTGGTCCACAGAGGACCTACAGTGGGAATCGAACTCAGACACGGCCTCAGGCGGCGGGACCTGTGCAGGAAGGGGCATTTCTAGAACCTTCTTTTCTCCTATTCTGGACTCAGATTCTATGGGAAAAGAGTTTTGTCATTGTTACTCTATCTGTGGGGGGAAATGTGAGAAGTAGTTGGCATCCTTGCATGAATAAGGCATATGTAAATGAAGTAGGGGGAAATGCCTATTTTTAAAAAGTGCTGGATGTGGTGGCAATGCCTGTAATCTAAGCACTTAGGAGACTGAGGCAGGCAAATCGCCATGAGTTTGAGGCCAGCCTGAACTACACAGCAACACTGTCTCAAAAAAAAGTGATATTCCAATAACCTGTATTTTTATTCCTCAGAGCAAAAAGAGATTTATTTTATCTTAAACTATACTTACATGCTTGAGTTTTATTGATCACTCATCAAAATTAGCTACGACTACAATTAAAAGTAGCTTTGCCAGATATACAATTTTATGGTACAGTGATAACTACCAGATATTCCACGAGTTCAGTGTTTTAAGAAAAAACTGGTGGATATTTTGGAAAGTTAAACTTACATTTGTAAAGAGTTTCATCACCTTACTAATGTAACTGTAAGTTCAGAATCCTTGTGTGTTGGAGTTTTCACCTTTTTAAAGTTGGTTGCTCACACACACACACACACACACACACACACACAACAACCAGCCATGCCTTACCCCAACCCTAACCCCAGTGATCTTGGTGATACTGTGTGTCAAAACAGCTGCTTCTTCCTTTTTTGGTGTTTTTTTTGGGGGGGGGTTGGTTTTGGTTTTGGTTTTGGTTTTTTGAGACAAGGTCATGCTCTGTAGCCCAGCCTAGCCTCAACTTTGCAGTGATCTTCCTGCCTCAGCCTCCTGGTTGCTGGCATTACAGGCATGTGCCACCACAGCTGGCTCAAAACAGCTTCTCAGTAGTTCTTTTAAGTTCTCTTACTTTAAACTTAAAATTGTATTTCTAATGTATTTCAAATACCCAGAAAGCACAGAGAATAAGTGCCAAATGCTGCCACCACCAAGGTTTAACAAGGACGGTAGCAGTAACATTGTGGTTTAATAACGAGCGAGTTGTCAAGTGATTCACGCAGTGTGTAATTAATATATGTAGGATCAAAAATTACTCAAAACTGTATTATCCATTACCAATGGATACACGTGCTCCTTCAGATGTCAACACACAGTGGGGCGGATGCCCGACCACATCGAAAGGCTCATTACTCGCTGGAAATTGGACGGGCGACACCAGCAGCCCTGAGCGTATCTGTGAGGCTTTGATTTTTAAAAGTCATCTGACGCAAATATGGAAACTCTTGGCACTTGTCGATTCTTGGAGGTTTTCAGGATGAAGCAGATGGTGAAGCAGTCTGACTCTCCGCTCGGCAGTGTGCTCCCACCCCGCCGCTGCCAGGCTCATTCTTGACCCATGCGAAGGAGTCGCCGCGAAGGACCCAGGTGGGGCCTCCTGCAGCTGCGTCTGCTGCGCGGGCAGGAAGCGTGCTTCAAGTCGCCTAGCGCCTGAGTGTAATCCTGACTGTGCGGTGCTCTTCGGAGGGATTTAGAGGCAGAATTCAGAACCATCGTCATCGTGGCTGACGTTTACTGAGGGCATTTTGCAGGCCGTGCCGGGATACAGGTTATCTGCTGTCACAGAGGCCCTAGCTAACAGCGGCGTAAGCTAGACGGAATTTTACTTCTGGCTGACAGAAGAGTCTGGGCAATCGCAGTCCACGACTGGTAGGACGGCTCCATGCAGTCAAGGAGTAAGCCCTCCCATTACTCCGGCACTCTCAGGGCGATGTCCGTATAGTCATGATCCAAGATGGCTCCTGGGTCTCCGTTACAACCTCTGATTGTTGTTCGTATTTCATTTGTCTTAATTGAACTATATGTGTACATCTGACTGCAAGAGAAGCTGAGAAATTGTGTGTGTGTGTGTGTGTGTGTGTGTGTGTGTGTGTGTGTTACTGGGAGCCGGGACACACTGCCGCTGAGCTCTACCCTCAACCCTTTTTATTTTTATTTTGAGAGTGTCTCACTAAGTTGCCCAGGCTGACCTCGAACTTGTAGTCCTTTTGCCTCAGCCTTCCTAACCGCGGTGATTAGAGGTGTACACCACCATACCCAGCTGGAAATTTTGTTCTGCACAGCCTTATTTGACAGCTATAAAAAAAATCGGGATTTTACTTTTACAGAAAGAGAAAAGAAGGATCTGGGGGTGGGGACTCTGGAAGTCTGTGCCCCGAGCGACTAGTTTCTGTTTGTCCTCACTGCTGTGGAGTCAGGCACAAATCACCCCACTCGGTGTATGAGAAAACGAGAGATTAAGCGGCTCGCCATTGGTCACGCAGCTCGCTCTTTGCAAACAGCTAGATGTGGCTTTATTTTTTTTCCTCTTTGCATCTGCATCTAGTTTGCTGGTTCTAATTCTCGGGCTGAGAATTCTCAGCCTCCTCGGGGCTGTCACAGATCACCAGTGGCTGATTTCATCACGCCGCTTAAACCAGCATCCAGGAGGGTGCTTTGTGGCATGTCCTGCTCTGCAGAAAGGAACCACTCGTTGGATTTTGATCAAGGAAATCTGTGACACTTACGGAACAATAGATAGTCCATTTGGGCATTGCCTAATCAGAACCGGGCGCCTAAACCAGGAAAATGTCATTCTTTAGTTTGATCCGCACCATACCTGGCTTCTGATTAGGCTAGAAAATGTGTCCCCCAAATCTTCTTAATAAGAAGGGAATATTTTAATGAAACATACATTCCTTTTTTTTAATCTATAGCATCTTTTTCTGCGACCAGTGCTGAGACTGTAGACTATCTCATAAAAATTAAAGGTGGCAGACTTTCTAGAAAGAATTTTATTTCAAGGAGAAAAAAGAAGCATTGAAACCAGATGTTTCTTTTCTACATTGTCCAACCACTGGCATCTTCCCATGCAGCAAAATTCAGCAGGAGGCAGGCCCTTTTCTTCCACCCAGATCACAATTTCCAACAGATGCTATGTGCTGAAAACAAAGTTTAAAAAGGGAAACCTGGTTCCTGAAAGTTCACATCTGATGGTTTTTTCAGGCTCATGCCAGATTAAAAGGCTGCACCCCAAGAAAAGGTGCATGATCATCCCTGCTGCAGATCTCTGCCTCTGGAAATGTTAACAATTGAGGTTCTTGCCTGGGTCAGGACCAGGGTGAGGAATAGGGTGAGGCAAGAGAGGCACTCGCTTTTGGCAGCAAAATTCACAAGGATGCCAAAAGCCTTTGTAATCAAAATAAATACTAACTCGATGCAATATTTTAAATATAAAAATAAATGCAAAATAACTGATGATGAACAAAGGTCGACGTTTTAAATGAAGGTGGGCTGCTTCTTTGTTTTGTCACCCTGCACTGTTGTGTGTGGGGCGCTTTCATTTCCAGTCATGCCCAGGTGCCCAGGTCCCCCCAGTTCCCCTCCCTGCTGGCATGTTTATGAGAGCTGACAACTGTGGGAACAGATTGGGTGACATGGGGCTTTATGCATATTCATGTCTTTTGATTGTAGAGCTTTTATTAGTTGTTCTCACTTAGTTCAAAATACAGAAGGTTATTTTGATGAGTGTATATACAAGCGCACAGTTTTCTTTTGCCTCGGGCTCCAATTTGGCTCCACCAGGCATTGTTCAAGACCTTTAGGGGGCTGGGGGTGGAGTTCGGGGTGGAGCTGGGGTAGAGAACTTGCCTAGCAGGTGCAAGGCCCTGGGTTCACTCCCCAGCAATGGGAGCTGGTGCTCTTCATTCTAGATGAGTCCCTGCTTGTTCTAGTTCTAATTCTAGGGCCACACATTTGCTAGCTGGCTGACTTGATGTCTGTTTCCTCCCGCGCAATAGTAAATTCAATCATATTCTCTACTTCATGTACATGAGGCACTTAGAACAGCGTCTAGCGCTCTCTAAACACTACACAAGCAGTTTAAAGTGTATCAGCATTAGCAGTGTTCACCTTGTTTCTCACAATGTGATGTCTTGCTTGGGGCCATGTCCGCTACCTTCTAAAAGCAGCTCCTGGACCCTGTGGAATCAGCACACATTCCCTGCTGAGAGGCATTCCGTTCTTGGGGGAATTCAGGGTTAATGGGACCAGTATGAGCTCTGGAAAGTGACATCCTTGAACCCTAGACCCTTCCCATTAGTTAGTGGTCCTCAGGCAAGTTACCAGCGTCTGTAAATCTCAGTTCACTAGATGAGGATAAAAGTATCTGTCTGCCAGGAGATGCTATAAGATCGAAGATAAAATAAAGGGCATCTATCTGAACTTCTGACTTGTGAAGGATGCTCAGTAAATATTGGTTTACTTTAAAGCAGTGCAGTAATTCCTAACTGTTCTCTAGGGATCTGTGGACAGCTCCAGTGGGATCGTCAAACATGCGGCCCACTATGTTATATTAATTTAAAAATACATACAGCAGCAGTCCTCCGACTTCTGCACAGGTGAGAATGCTGAAGAGTTAGGTTAACCCATTCGTTTTGGGTTGTCCTGGACTTTCCAGTTTTAGCACCGGAAGTCCTTATCTCAGGGCTCTAAACCGGCCCCTGGGAAACTGGACGGTCACTCACTGGCCTGGAGAGTTTTTCAAACACGGGTCCACCCTGTCCTGTGAGATTCTGATTCCGCGCATTTGACCTGGAAGGGAGCTGGAAATTCGAGTTTCTAACAAAGGTCCCTGCTGCTCCAGCAAGTCTGGGAGCACCCTGTGGGAACACCGTGGTATGGCTTGAGCCGATGTGTCCTTCCAAAATTCACACACTGGAACCTAACATCCCGTGTGATAGTGTGAAGGCCTTTGAGGGTGATTAAGTCAAATCTGGAGTGCTCCAGCTACGATGGAATTACATACTCATAAAAAATATCAAAGGGAAATTAAGCAGTGTTACGTGCATGTACCAAGTCCCTATGTGGAATGTAATCATTACATACTGCAAGCATGTGCTGATAAAAAAAACCAACTTGAAAATGAATATTGACAGGAACCTTCCATCTCTTCTGCCATATGGAGGTTGTAGTCTTTCTTTTTGGGGGGGCTGCTGGGGATGGAACTCAGGGCCTGTGCTTACTAGCAAGCCCTCTACCCCTTGAGCTAACTCCCCAGCCCCTATTCTGCCATATGAAGACACAGTGGTTCCTCTTTTTGTCCTTCCCCCAGTGGACAAGGCTGTGACAAGGCAGTGGCGAGGTGCCAGGTAGGGAAAGCAACTCTGCTCACTACAGCATCAACTCGCGGCTCAGTCTTTGAAGACTGAACAGGCCAAGTCTGCTGACACTTTGATCTTGGCCTTCCCAGCCTCCAAAACTGTGAGCAGTAAATTCTTGTTATTTATAAATTACCCAGCCTAAGGTTAATTGTTGTAGTAGCAGGAGCAGAGTAAGTCATATTGTCAGAAAACTTCCACGTTGACAAAGAACTAATTAATGCCCATACTTGGTGTTTCATTTCTAAAAGACAAGAATTGCTCACCTTTTAGAATTCCAGTTTTTCCACAGCTCTGTGAGGTAGATGTCAGTGTCCCCATTTTATAGACAAGAAAATTGAGGCTCATGAGGGGTTTAGTAATTTGAAAAGCTAGGAAGTGACCCAAGCCCAGGTCCAACACCACAACAGGTTTCCTTAACTCTTTTCTTAAATCACAGGCTTCTGGACTCAGTTTGTTTTGGATGAATTCTCTTTGCACTAGAGAGCTGCCCTCATTCCCCAGCAAAATGGGCTTCTGGCCAGTCATCACCAGAGAGCTGGAGTGGATGCAGCAGACTCAAGTGGGGCTTCTACCACGCTGGCTTCCCTGACAGTTATCTTTTCTAACTAGGAAATGAATGTCAGTATGTGAGTTCTGCTTTGCAGATCGCATTATTTCAACAAATAGCACGCCATCAGATGTACAAACCAGAGCTACCTCACAGTCTACCAAAAATTAAAAAAAAAATTTTTCCATTACAGCGTAATTATTGGCTGCCCCGGGAGCCATATTTTATTCTGAGTCTGTTTCTGCGGCTTTACTTGGTTTCTGCAATCTCCAAAATGCAGCACTGCTAAATGAATGTAGGAATAAACTCGATCTAATATTTTATTACATTTTATTTCAGTGATTGATGCTACTATGTGCAAATTTGGCACAACTTGCTTTGATATTTGATTTATATATATATATATATTTTTTTTTTTTTACAAAGGAAGCCTAGACTGGCTGGCTTGTGTGTTTTCCTTCGAAGTCCTTTTTCAGCTCAGAGAACTGGTTAATTAGTCAGATCATGGCCCTCACCAACTAGTTATCTTTTTAAAAAAATTTTTATTAGTACATATTTGCAGTACATAATGTTTACATCCATCTTAGCAGTAGGTACATGTACTTAACACTTAATTCTTAATTCTTTTTATTCCCCTTTCCCTCTCCTCTCTTCATCTCTGGATCCAACTTCCCATATGCAAAAGATCTATCTTCCTGTTATATATCAGTTCGTTATCGTTATCTCTTGACCCAACACTCAGCTGGGCCTTGTCATTTCTGGGGTTGCAACGTTCCCATATGACTCTGGGGAATGTTGTTCTTTGATTCTCTGAGACGCTACAAGGACCCTTGGAGCAATACCTACCTCATGGGGTTTGTGAAGCAAAAGGAGGAGATGTGTTTTATATGCTGAACATGGTGCCTGGCATCGGTGGGTGCTCCGCCAAGCCCTCCCCATTGCACAGTTAACAAGCTCTCCAGTCTGCCAGCTTCCCTTGATGTCCCCTCCCAGGCCAGGAAGCACGTTCTCTGGGCCAAGTCCTCTGTCGTACTTTTTTGGTACCACATATCTCTCCTTTGTAGCGTTGCTCATGGTGCCATCATCCGTTTCTTCTGTACGCCTCGGCTGGAAGTGTGGGCATCAGCCGTCAGCCCTTAGCCGTGCCTCGGCTGAAGACAGGCACCCTGCCCACGGCCAGGTTCCTGTCCCATGCTGGTCTACACGGGGTATGAATGCCTCAGCTTCTCACTCTCCAGGCACAACTCTGAAAGGTCACGCATGCTGAGAACACATTGTAGGGCTGGCCCAGGGTTCCTTTGATACTCCTTTGTATTTTGGCATTGTCCTCTGCTCTGTCCTGCTTCCTTCCCTTCCTAGCATGAGCGTGACTCCTGAGTACCCGAATGCAGTCACACACTCTGCTCTGGGGCTCATAGCTGGCATCCTGGACCCACCTCATGCCACGGTACTCCTTATAACAGGAGGAACTGCATCAGCACTTGCCAAGTATGAGTGTTCTCGGAGCCTAGTCCCTGGTGCCAGCAGGACCTCGACAGATATTTGGGAGATGACTGAATAAGCCAACACACCAATGGTGATACTATCATTGGTAATTTTATGGTATACTCCACCCTCTCTCCTTTCTTCAAGGGGACTATAACTCCTGCACAGGAATTTCTTGGGTTTCTGTCTAGGGGGCTGTCTTCTTCCTCTTCATGCCTCTTCCTTCGCTTTCCCAGTGTCTCCTTCTTGTCCCCCTCCTTCTTATTGCTTGGCCTAGGGACAGCAAAGCCTGAGGAAAGCAACGGAGAGATGCAAAGGAACCAGCTAAGTGTGTTTAGAGGCCCGTGTTTTCTCTCTGAAGTCTGCCCAGAGTCCTGTGTAAAAGGCTGATGGCCGAGAACAGAGGAAATCAATACCCCAAAGCTCAGCTAATTGCATGGCTGTCAGAAGGCATTTTCTCATTTTGAATGAGAATAAAGAGCCTTTTAAAACAACAAAGTTCTTCTATAAATAAGAGGAAAAAGGGAACTCACATTTTAAATCCACGTGAAAAATGGCCTCTTTGTTATTAATTTCTCGTCCTCTTGTACAATCTCCTGCAGTCAATGCTTGTTTTCCTCAGCCCAGTTGTTTTGGTCTTTTTAAAAAAGGCTCCTTCTGCCCTCAGAAAAGTATCAGATTCCAAGAAGCCTGAGCTGGAGACCTCGCTCTGCTGCTTTTGTAGCTGAGCAGCGTCTCTGGGGCTCGGGGCTGCCCCTGTCAGGTGTGCGTTGCAACCCACTTGCAGAGTCCTGTTGTTGGGACACTCAAGTGAGATGATGGATGTGAATGAGCTTTGAAGACTGCAGCAGACTCCAAAGAGAAATCACCATTGTCACTGTCATTGGTACTTAATCTTCAATGAAACAGCCTGAAAGTTAAAACTGTTGCAAAAAAAAAAAAAGAGGGGATTAGAATGCACTTCGAAGCCAGCTGTAAAGGTTGTTTTGTTGTTTTTCTTTTTAAGTTATTATTCCTTATTTTCCATGATGTTTGGCAAATTTCCCTGTTTGCTCACATGGCTGAGGATCAGTTGTCCTTGTAGGGGACAGAGAATGTCAGACCCTTACATAAACCAGAACTCTTTTTTCATTTATTCATGGGTGCATGACAGATTTGGAAGCCACCGATTCTCTGGGCCGGGGCTTGGGGCTGACCAGGTGGACATCATGGTCAGAGCCCTCTTAGTGCCCCTTCTTACTGCTCTTCTGTCCAAGGCAGCTGGAGCTCAGATGCATTCCTGCATTTCCTCCAAACACAGTGTTATGGTTTGGATCTAAACTGTCCCCTAGAAGTCTTATGTGTTCAGAGGAACATTGGGAAGGTGACTGGATCATGAGGGCATCTGCTTCCATCTACTTTCGATACTGTAATTTCATGGCATTACTCATGGAGGTGATGAAGACAGGAGGTGGGCCTTAGTGGAGGGAGTGAGTCATAGGGCAGGAACTTGGGGACTGCATCTTGTCGCCACCACCTTCCCTTCTAGCTCTCTCTCTCTCTGCTTCCTAGCTGTCATGAGTGAGCAGCCTCCCTCAGTCCAGCCCATCTGCCGTGATGTTTCTGCCTTACTATTGGCCTAGAAGCAACAGAGCCAATTAACCATGGACTGCAACTCCTGAAACCCTGAGCCTAAACCTTGAGCCTAAATGAACCTTTCATCCTTTAACTTGTTTCCATCAACTATTTTATCCCAGGAAGCAAAATCTGCCAAATACACATGTGATGCTCTGAGAATTTACACTGTTAAGAATCATTTCCTGCCCTTGGATCTGAGTGTGCAGTGATTGGTGATTTCATTTGTGTAGAGCAATTTTCTGTAAAAATAAGATTTTTCCCCTTCCACAGAAGGCAAACTGATGAAGATCTTTGAGCAGCCAGCAGAGGCTCTGAGGGGCTGCCCCTTTAATGCTGATAGATTATTAAATCTTTATAATGTTCAGAGGATGCAGGGGTCTTAGAATTATTTTATAACCAGGTGTGAAAATTTAGGAATGAGATGTGGTCAAATTTTCAGCAAAGATTTATAGATTACCTGTAAGCAATTTTGGGACACAGAAGGGCTCTTAACAAGTTTTTGTCTTAGGTACAGATATTTTTCTGAAGGGTAAGCTTTATATTCTGTATGGAACAAAATAAACATGAACAAATAGACATGCACAATGCAAACATTACAAAAGCAAGAGACAGATACTGTGCATGAAATACTTTTCCTTTACCATTAAATGGTAAGATTACAGGCTTCTTGAAGATAGTACTCTGGGCTTTAGTAATTTTGGTAGACACCTTGAACATATGGTACTGTGTTATTCCCCTGCTTAAAATCCTCCAACGGCCCCCCAGTACCTCCAAGAAAAAAAACCAACTTTCTTGGTTTGGCACCGAGGTCCCTCGTAATCAGGCCTGGCCTCACCTGCTGTTGCTGCGTTTAGACCCCACACTGCAGGGACTTGGAAGGACTCGTAATCTCTAACATGACCCGGTCAGGGGCATGTGAGGATGCTCTTTCTCTGCTTCTTTCATCAGGCTGACTTCGCTTTCCTTTTTTTCAGGTCCTGTCCAGGATCTCCTTCAAAATGATCTCCCTGCTTATCTGTTTATCACTTCTTGCTCCAATCCTTGTCCCTGACTGGGTTAAGTCCACCTCTTCCGAGCTGTGTTACCATCTTGCCACAGCCCTTGACATTCCAAATTGTTCTTTAGTGATTTATTTGATCATCATCTTGGAGAACGAAGACTATGTCTTGTTCCTGGCTTATTCCCAGAGTCTAGTGCAGTGCTTGGAGTTGCATAGCAGTAGTGGGTTGGATTATCAGTAAATGGCTGCTTCTGACCCCATCTCCTGTCTCCACTGGCACAAGTCTGGCTTATTTTTCTATGGTATCGCTGGCCAGGGGTCATGTAGAATGGATGCTGGGCTGCGTCTAGAGTAAAACTTGTCCCTCCCACTTGGCTCACTCAGAGGCAGTTTGAGCTCTGCTGGTCCCCATTTTAATTGGGTTCAGGTATTAGCAGCCTCTGGGAGGTGAAAACACTCCCGAAGAGTAGTGAAGGACTCATGTTTCCAGGAGGACGAACAAAGCCAGTGAGGTTTGATTTCAGTACGCTGGGAAGGAGAAGATCGGCTATTCCAGTGGGACTGTGGACAGCCACAGGTGGAGAGCCGAGGAAAGCAGTGGAACACGGTGGACGGTTTGTCTCAGTGACCCTGAGGACCCCAGTACGGCCGAACCTGACCCCAATCCCTGTGGGAACTAGTTAATTACTGGTTTGGGGGATTTCTTTTGGCTAAGTTAAGCTTGTGTCACTTCGGCTAATTAACCTAACAGAAGCTCAGTGCTAGAACCAGCCTCACGAGAGTCCCCTGATTAACCCCCTACCGCCTGTTGTCACATGACAGAAAGTAGCATTAGGAGGGGATGGGAGACAAGAGGGCCACAGTTTGATGGGTGAGAGTGTGTACTTCCAGTGAGGGGCTCTGGGAACCACTGGGAGTCTTGAGGTCCCTGGGGAAATGGTAGAGCTTAGAGTTGGTATGAACAAGAAAGTACATCAAAACCAAATTTTGCCTGCTTCCTTGTTTTGATGCTGGCAGCATAATGAATAAGAACTGGTGGGGCAGAGCGTGTGTGTGTGTGTGTGTGTGTGTGTGTGTGTGTGTGTCCGTGTGTGTGTCCATGCAGTTAGAAGCTGGACTTTTCTTCTCGCTTAATGAAAACACTTTTTGGTTCGAATCTGGAAAAGCTGCTGGAGGATGGAGTAGAAAAACAAAAGCAAAAGCCAAGACATCGCTATTTTATTCTTAACATCTTGTGACTCACCTAAGGCATGGGAAAATACTAGAGGCAGAACAGCCACAACCACCATAAACAGTCTACAGACCAATGTCGCTGATGCGGCCGTGCTGGGACGAGGCCACGACCATTGAAGGGGAGCCGGGGAAACAATGAGCTCACCGTGATGTGCCTATTAGATCGCTTCATGCTTTGGGGATAACTTGGTTTCCAGTCTCGGTTCTCTATCACAGTGCCCAGGAAACACGAACTGAGAGTGAGGGCCTGTCCCTGGTGGGAATCCCATACGCAGATGGGAGTTTCAGAGTTCTGCTTTATCTTGTGGTCCTCACTTTATTGTATGCATATACAGTTCGAAAACAAGCAAAACTGAACAATGGTATTTGAAATCAGGGTAATGGTTACTTTGTGGGTATGGTGGTGACTTGGCAAGGGCGGGAGAGGGATTCCTGAAGCCTTGGTAATATTGGGATCTTAAACGTGCTGGTCACATGGTTTCAAACACATATATTTTGAGCTAGGCACCTCTGCACAGTGTACTTTTCTGTAGGTATATTTCAGTAAAAACATTATATTAATGTAAAATGCTGTCGTCATAGGCAATTATTTGTCACCATGGAGTTTTTCGAAATAAAACTAAGTGGGAACCATGGAAGTTACGTGATAATACTATTCTAAAGTGAGCCTATGGATGATCCAGAATACATTTATTTTGATCACCAAAATGAAAATGAAAATTTTAAAAATAGTAGAATCTTTACAACTCTCCGGAAGCCTTGGATACCAGTGTTCTGTGTCTCTCACATTCTAATTGCCACCTGTTGCTTCAAAATGCAATTATTTGGGACCATTTTTGGTCCCAAAAATTTCCCATTTTGGGAAATTTTTTTTTTGGCTCTTACCATATTTTGCATCTATAAACTTTTCAGGTAACCAATAAATTTAGGTTAGTTTGCCTGTTTACCTGTGTTGCATGAGTCATTTTCAGTGTTTTTTGTTGTCTAAGAAAAAAAATCACCTAAACACCACATTTTTATACATACCACATAAACTTGCATCCTTTTATTCTCATTTAATATTGAATCATAACTATTTTTTCTATTATCCAACCTTTGTAAACAGCTTTTATAATGGTGTTCCAATAGTCAATCTTATGGATTTACTGAAACGTATGTACAAGATCAATACCAATGTAAACATTTTTGGAATTGCCTTTCTTTCTGTGGAATTACTTCTATAAGAGCCCATCTTTAGAGAAAGCCTAGGAAGAATGATTGAACTCGATAGCTGTTAATTATTTAACAGGTTTAACTTTTTTAGAGTCTTGTTTTTTTTTTTTATAAATGATCCCATAATGGAAGAATAATAGTGTCTTCCGGTATATACAGAGGGATGAACACTTTTGGGAAATCCATCCACTCACCCATCTGTCCATCCATCATCCATCCATCCATCCATCCAGTCTCCACTCCCCATGAACTCTGGTGGCAAATGTGGCAGTCTCTAAGGTAGGCTGCTGGCCTTCTCTAAACATACAACATTTCACCATCTTCAGCACAGCCCTCGACCTTGGGAAACCAAGAGCTGAGCCCAGATGTCCCCACGGCTATTCCAACTCCCAGCCGAGATCATACGGATTCCATTATTATGGCACCATCACCCGGCTGGACATCACAGCAGCTTTTGAGGTACCAAATTGAAATGACAACTTTCATTATTTAGAATACAAAACGCTTCAGGAAATCCCTGATTGTGTTTCTGGAATGGTTGTGAAGCGTAGGTGGGGATGTGGGAAGAGAACTACCTTGACTGAACACGGGCGTGAGGGCCGATCGGAGCCTTGTGCTGGTTGTTTTGCAGGCATAATGCGATCCTGAGGGTGATGAGATCTAGAGCCGTATCGCCCGGCTCTGGCTGAAGAGCCCTGCTGCTCTTCTCCATGATCGTGTGACCAGAGCAAGTTCCATAATGTCTCTCCCCTACTTGCTATGTCTGCAAAGTGAAGTCATAATTTCATCTCCCTCACGAGGGTGTCGTGAGGCCTAAATTCACTCATTCATGAGGACTAAACGGGTAAAGCAAGCAGAATAGTACTTGGCTCATATTAAATGCAATGTGAGTAGTTGCTATTACTGTTACTCATCATATTTTAAAGTCATTTGATGTAGATCTCACTACCACTCTGTGAGATAGATCGGGACTGACCACCATAGGTTGAAGTTGGCCTGCAGATGCATTTTATCTGGCCTGCGGATATTTCTTTACTTTGAGCCAATGTGTGAAACTCGGAGGAGGGGAGTAGAAGGCTTTCCTAGCACAAGCCGAGCCGTGGGTTCAGGCCCTAACAACAAAAACTGTGAAACAGAAATGCAGTTTTATATAAAATCCGGATTTCTGGCTGTTCTTGAAAAATCTTCATCCGGTGGCAGCTGGCATGAGTTGTGTCCCCTGAGCTCTTCAGGTGGGCTTGATGCCTTGCTGTTGTGCCGTGAAACTGTGGGGACGGCTTCAGGGGTGAGTGGCAGAAGCCACAACTAAGCTGTCTCAAGTCACGAGTTCTGTCTCAGCGAAGAAGCACAAGGTCGGGTAGTTCCGGGGTTGTCACAGTGACGCAAGGTGTTGTCAGGAACTGTTGCTCACCAACCGCTGATGTTTCCCACCAGCCCTCTCGGACGTCCTCAGCATCTCAGTTTAATGCTCCTCCTCAAACCTACCAGTGCCTCCAATGGTTCGCACGTCTCACACTCATACACACACACACGAACACACACACACGCACACACACACAACGTGCAGGGGAGGTGAGCGTGTATTCCCCATTGGTGTCTTTTTCCTATAAAGGAAAACCTGTAAGAAGAAAACCCTAGATCAGTGATGGCAAACCTTTTAGAGTTTTCAGTGATACGCACGGTCCACTGCGGCACGCGTGCCATAGGTTTGCCACCCCTGTCCCAACAGTGTTCCCCTGACCTCCCAACTGGCCAGTACCCTCAGCGCGAGGCGGCAGAGGAAGTCTTGTCCCACACGGTGCGCTGCTCTAGGAGAGAACACAGACTCTGCTCATGGGAAGAAGAGGGATGGAGGTGAACTGGCCGCTGGGCCGGCAAGCACCTCTCACACAGTAATTGCTGCAGTGTGCACACCCAGCTCTCTCTTTTAATTACCTGAGGGCAACTGAACTCGTGGTGCCTATGGAAGAGATTGTCTTTTTATTTTATTGTTATCTCAAAGAACATATAACTGGTCCAGTACAACAACAATAATGGTAGTTGCTTAGAAGTCACAAAGTAAGCCTTTAACACATGAGAGCTACTCATGCTCTGTCTTAGGGGAGGTTTGAAGCATGATTAGGCAGATTTATTTTTAAAAATCACGTTGAGTTCTTTAGAAAGATGCAGAATGACATGATGATTTTGTAGTTCAGTCTGAAATTCGGTTAGCATGTTTACTCCTGCATGGATAACCTCTAGCACCAAGCAATATTTATGGTGTCTCCAGGTACACATGTATGATGTCATTTAAGGTACTGCCCTTGAAGCTCTTGCTGTGGTCTGAATGTGTCCCCAAAATTCAGACACCAAGACCCAATCACCAGTGTGATAATATTAAGAGATGGGGCCTCAAGGAGGTGATTAAATCATGAGAGCAGAGATTATAAAGTTTTGGCAGGAATTCATGTTTGTTCCTTCTTTTCTCTTCTGTCCCTTCTGCCAAATGAGGACTTACTGTTCAGGGTTCTCAGCTTTCATCAGAGAAGGGACCTACAGGTCCTTTGGGTTTGGACTTCTGAGCCTCCAGAATTTTGAAAAATAAACCTCTGTTATTGCAAATTACAGTCTCGGGCATTTTGTTATAGCAGCCCAAGTGGACTAAGAAAGTACTGGCCACCAAACCAGGGAGTGTTGTTTTATTATAAGAGCAGAACAGAGTAGGGCCCCTGTTTGCCAGCAGGCATCAGAAAGGGCTTGTGCGCCATTCTCTGGCGGAGGGGGGGGGAGGGGATGCTGTAGAAAGAGGAAGCACAGTGTGTACCACCCTGTAGGCAAAGTTGTTTTTGATTCCATGCTGAAGACAGAACCCCAAAGCAAGACCCAGCAAGAGGTTTCTCAGTGAGAAAAATCTTGGTTTACTACATAGGCTAATGCTTCTTACTGTTTTTTTCTCAACTGCACTTTATGAGCTACAAGCAGGTTGGCGTCCGGCCCTTCATCAGTTCACTGAGATGATCTTTTAAGATCTCTCGGCAGTGAACAGACGCCCCATCTTCCCTCACTCTGAGCTCTTTCAGATTCTTTGCTCTCGCTGGTCATTTCCCATGCTCAATCTCTCACGGCTGTCTGGCAGTATACTGGGGGAGCCAAATAGTTTAAAACATCCTCAGTGACTCATGTAGCCTCACCAGTTCTTTTATTGATTGATTGACTTAGATCTTTCTCTCTCTCACACACACACGCACGCACACACGGACACTAAAAAGTCTCTACTCAGTCCTATAATAGTGAATTTTAGTACATGTGCTGCAGAAGCGAGCACAGGTAGGAGTGAATTTTACGTTTATCAGCGCATATCTGCACTTGCATTTTCGTTTTCTGCCTTGTACAATTGAAATAAAGATCTAATTATTTCATCTTTAGCCAACCCCCAGATTCAGCCGGGAACGTCAAATTCAAGATCCAGCCTTACAAAGTTGAAGGATTCCTTGATGAGTAAAGAATGCCGGATCATCCCTATTTCGTAAGGAACAGAAATCCTGGTCACTTGGAACACTAGCTCCAGCATCAGAATCTTGCATCTGAAATTCCACAATACTGAGGCTAACAGAGCCAGGGGCTTGACCCTATTTTATTATTTTAAAGCAGCCCTGAAAATACAGGGTGCTTAGTGACCCAGGGAAAAAAGAGGTGATCAAAGTGACGATCCGCGTGAGTGGGACGGGGGAGGCCACCAGGGAGAATACTCAGCACGTGGTTTTGTGGCTGTTCTGCCAAAGACTGAGCTGGGCTCTGTCCAGTTTGAGATGAAGGCTTAGGTCTTCCTAGGGAGCACTTAAAATCAAAAGAACCTCCTTTTCCTTTTCCCACAACTGCCGTTTTATTTGAACAATGTCCTCCTCTTAAGGCAACATCTGGTCTCTGCCGAGCAAGGACGTAAATCTAACAGGACGCCACCTCTGCAGAGCACACGAGGCAGTGCGGTGCCTGCTCAGCCCTGTCCTGCAAGCTGTCTCCCACCCGCGCTGCCCCTGCTGGCCAAGTCCACATCCGGGCACCTCACCAATCACACGCTCACCAAGCGGCCCGAGATGCTTTGCGTGTCAGCCCCTCTGAGCATGCTCGCGGTTCTACCCCTCAGCTCCTGGGGGACGTCTAGTGTCCTGGGGGACCCAATTCCAGCGCTCCTTCCCTCTCTCCAAATAGCACCAGGACTTTGGGTCCACCTCTTTACCTTGTGTAATTCCCATCCCCCGCCCCGGGGCTTTGCCCTGAGCTACATCTCCAGCTCTTTTTTAAGAATTTTTAAATTTGGGGACAGGGTCTCCCCAAGGCACTAAATAGGCCAGGCTGGGGTTGAACTTGCCATCCTCCTGTCTCAGGCTTTCAGAGTTCTGGGATTACAGGTGTGCACCACCTCATCCAGTTTATTATAGCACTCTCTTGACCTTAATGTCTGTCTCTCTTATATTTTGAGCTTTAGGAAAGGAGGGGCTTAAAGTGTTTACCAAATACTTGTTGATGAGTCAGAGATTATTTTGTAATATTTATGTTTCTCATATTATAAGATTATACGGGATTAGAAGATTTAGGAAATAAGTATATAATAAAAGAGAAACTGAAAGTCATACGCAATCTCACCACAGTTAACCTCCATTAAAAAATTAATTTTGGAGCTGGGTGAGGTGACACACCTATAGTCCCAATTACTTGAGAGGCTGAGGCAGGAGGATTGCTTGAGTCTAGGAGTTCAAGGCCAGCCTGGGAAACACAGTGATACTTTATTTTTTAAATGTATTGAGACACTCAAGTGGGTTTTGTTTTAATTCTCTCTCTGGGTGTTTCCCTATGTTTTTAAAAGTAATAACTTTATTGGTGTAGTTTACTTTTTGATTGTTTTTCATATGGTTTATGAGCACAGTAACAAACGCAGACGTAAGAAGTCTACAACACATAAGCAATCCACTGAGTGACCTCTATACATGCCGTACAGTTTACAGCTTAAGGGATTTCACTACAGGTCCTCAAACCTTTACATTGTGTATAAAATAAAACACATTAACTAATTTCCTACATGGTGTCTTAGAGCCACATGGCTAATATACATATTTGAGGTGACAGTCTTTGAAAACTGTGTTAAATATCAATGTTCCTTTCCAAGAAGAGAAAATGAATTGTGATTTTTTGAACAAAAAAATCTGCCAATTCACAATGACGTCACAGAAATGGCCATATGCGTAACCTGTACAAAATCAAGCTGTTTAAAAATTACATACTATGAGTAATTGAATCCAAATGTCTCAATGTACGTTCTTTTTCATACTACTTTTCAGCCAATATTGTAGAACTAATGAGTTCTAAAAGTTGCTAGTACTAATTTTGTTTATTGCAACAAGATACCTTAAGTTGCACCAAAATCTTAGGAAATAGGACTGAATAATATGTTATAGAGATACCCCACTCCTTTCCAACTCCCACCCTTCCCCACCCCTTCAAAATCAGAAGCTGCTCTCTGCTGTGACAAATAGCATAAGGATTGTGAAAACCTGATTTATGCGGCATGTCTTTCTGTCCACTGTCTGGCCCTTCCCTCACGTCCTACCGCGTTGGTCGTGTGCAGAGAGGCCGTCCTTCCCACCAAAGTGTCGTTAGGGTTACAGTCTGTAAGAGTTGAGCAGATAGAGAGGTGGACTTTAGAAATAGTGCTAGACTCAATGTATCCAAGCAAACGACTTCCTGAATGTTAGTATTAAGTGGTAGAGTCTTGTCTGAAGTGTAACCTCTGGAGGTTTGAAGGGGTATTCTGGAGTAAAAGGGATATCCAGGAAGAATACACCAGCCTCCTAGGCAGATGGCGGAGGCCTGAGAACGGTAGACCCGTTCACAGGCGCCGCCACCTTTGGGTCCAGCACTGCGGTGGGGTGGAGGGGCTGGAATGACGTCTGCAGGCTCCTTCCTCATCCTCTTGGCCCCGGTGGGGAGAAGCCTGGAGTTTTTGCTCATGCTGACTTCACTCTCCTTCTTCTTGAGGGTGTTTGTTTCTTTCTCAGGTAGCTGGTTGAAGGACAGAGATGAGGAATAGTTGGTGCTGGTCCTCGAATCGTCATCCCAACTACCAACGGCCCCTCTCTTTGTGTCTGGGTCCTCCGTGCTGCGGCTGCTGCTGGGCCTGGACACTCGTTGGTATACTCTGTATGCCATACAAGCCACCTCTTTTGTTTGTTTGTTTGTTTTTTGTTTTTTGAGACAGGGTCTCACTGTGTAGTTTAAGGTGGCCTTGAACTCACCGTGTAGCCCAAGCTGGCTTCCAACTCGTGGCAATCCTCCTGCCTCAACCTCCCAAATGCTGGGATTATAGGTGTGTACTGCCATGGCTGGCAAGCCACCCATTTAAAGTATATGGTTACCTTAATGATTTTTAACATAGTCAGTCATACAGCCACCACCACAATTAATTTTAGAACATTTTCATGCCCCCAGACCCATTAACAATTACTCTCTATTTCTCTTCAACTCCGTCGCTCCTCCCATCCTTAGGTAACTACTTATCTATTTTCTGCTTCTATAGATTTACCGATTCTGGAATTTCATAGAAATCATACAACATGCAGCCCCTTGTGTCTGATAGCTCTTACCTTGAATAGTATTTTCAAGGTTCATTCATGTTATAGACTATATCTGTACTTCATTCCTGTTTATGGCCAAATAATATTCCATTGCCTGAGAATGCCACATTTTATTTATCTATTCACCCATTCATGGACATTTGTATTGTTTCCACTTTTTGGCTATTGTGAATAATGCTGCTATGAAAATTTGTGCACAAGTTTTCGTTAGACCCTGTGATTTCATTTCTTTTGAGCATGTACCTCAAGTATGTAACTTTATGATTAGTGTTTTGAGGAACTTTGAGATTTTTTTTTCCAAAGCAGCTGTATCATTTTACATTCCTAGCAGCAGTGTGCCAGGGATCCAAATTCTCCACATGCTCGCTCGCCCTTATAATTACCTGTCCTTTTATGATAGCCGCCCAGATGAATTCCAAGTGGTAGCTCATCGTGGTTTTGATTGGCATTTCACTGATAGTTAATGATGTCAAACACTTTACTGTGTGTTTGTTGGCCAGTGTCCAACTTCCTCTGTTAAATATGATGTTTCCTGTGGGTTCTAAATAGATGTCCTTCACCAGATTGAAGACATTCTTTTCTATTCTTAGTAAGTAGAGTTTTGTCAAACACTTTTTCTGCATGTATTGAGATAATCACGTAGGTTTTGTTCTTTATTAATTCTGTGTATTACAGTAACTGTTTTTCGGATGCTAAACTAACCTGCATTCCTGGGATAACTCTTCTCATGGTGTGTAATTTCTTTTGTATGTTGCTGGATTTAGTTTACTAATATTTGTCAAGGATTTTGTGTCTGCATTCACAGGGATATTGGTTGGTCTGCAGTTTTCTTCTGTTGTAGTATCTTGTTTGAGTGTCAACATTCTCTATTGTTTATCTAGTCTCTATTTTGTTGATTTCCATTCTATTCTTTATTCTTTCCTTTCTTCTGCTCGATTTGGATTTATTTTCCTCTTCTTTCTCCAGTGTCTCAGGTGTAAGGCAACAGATTCGATATTTTTTTCACATTGTTCTCCCTTTTTAGTGTAGGTTTTACAACCATTAGTTCCCCTCTAAGCATAGCTTTAGTGCACCCTAGAAGTGTTGATATGTCGAGCTTTTATTTTCATTAATCTCATAGTATTTTCTAATTTTCCTTATGATTTCTTTTTTGACCCATCTGTTATTTAGAAATATGTTGTTTAATTTCCACATTATATATGGACTTTCTAAAATTTTTCTGATATAGAGCTTTCATTTTATTCCATTGTCATCAGAGAACACATTTTGTATGATTTCAGTCCTTTTAAAACTGATCGAAACAATCATGTATCGTCTGTTCTGGAGAACGGGCTGTGTGCGCTTGCAAAGAATGTGGATGCTACAGTTGTTGAGAGGACCGTTTCACAGAGGTCTTTTAGGTCAAGTTGGTTTAGAGTATTTTTCAGTACTTCCATCAGTGAAGAGAAGAAATACGTATTTATACTGTCTTTTAATTAGCAACGTAAGTACCTTTACTGATACTCTTTGTTTTTTTTGTTTATTTGTTTTTTTGGTGCTGGGGATTGAACTCGGGCATTGTGCTTGCAAGGCAAGCACTCTAATCACTGAGCTAAATCCCCAGCCCCTACTCTTTATTTTTTTTTGTGTGTGTGTGTGTATGTAATCAAATATTCTCTAAGGTTATTTGCTTTTAACTTCAATAACACTTTAGCGTTTCTTATGAGATGAGCCTATAGAGTTTGCACTGTTTATTTCACTTCATATATTAGGTCATTTCCTGTCAACTTTTTTTAAAGGGCACAATTTAGATCTATAATCAGCTGCTTCTGACATGTGGCCCGCCTCCCCCTTTTAAAATGCTATAATAAAAATATAAAAAGCAAACGAAGTTTGTTATATACACACATTAAGCATATTATAGATCGCCAGCGTGGCCCAAGACAATCCCTCCTTGCTCAGGAGGGGCTTGTACTTGCAATTCTCCTGCTTCGACCTCCCAGAGTGCTGGGATTACAGGCGTGAGCCACTGTCCCTGGCATACTACTATTTTCTTGAGACGGGGTCTTGCTCATTGTCCAGTCTAGTCTTGAGCTCTTAGGTTCAAATTATCCGTCTGCCTCAGCTTTCCACATGCTAGAACTACAGACATATGCCGCCGTGGCCAGGGAACAATACTATTTTTTTAATGCACAAGCAATTTGAGAATCCATTTGTATCCAAAAGCATTCAGACAACACAAAATCTTGTTCCAAAGCTGCACCCGGGGGGCATCTCCGTTACCCTCCCAACTGTGGTCAGATACATTGTCTTAGTGCATGGGGCGCCTCAGTTCATGAACTGAATTTGTTCCGTGATTCTGGGGAAGGTGGCTGTGCAGTTGTGTTTGTCTCCCGATGTGGCGTTTGCAAACTGAAGCAAAGTTCTGCCCAACAGTCCTGTGTGTGAGCTGAACTGTTCACAAGTAGAAGTGTTTGTGAACCGAGGTATTACTGTATGTGCCTTTTGACAAGTCTGTCTACCTGCTTACACATACACAGAGAGGAAGAAAGGGAGAAGGGGTTGAAGAGGCAGAGAGAAGTCTTTGTGTTATTCTGTTTGGGTACTGCTTTTAATTTTACATCAATGAGGTTGTCTTGCTTGTCCTACTCACCACCTGTTTTCTTCACTTAAAAACATCTCTGGGGAGCAGGTTTTGGTGGCGCACACCTGTAATCCCAACACTTGGGAGGCTGAGTCAGGAGGATTTCTGTGAGTTCAAGACCAACCCGGGCTACATAGTGAGTTCTAGGCCAGCCAAAACTACGTAGTTATGAGACCCTGAATCAACCTCCCCCCAAACAACAACAGCAGCAACAAAAACCATATTTGCACTAATTCCTTTTTTTAAGTGCCACACAGAATTTCAGAGTCAGTTAACAAGTATTTATTGAGTCCCTAGTATGTGCGTCAGGCCTTGGGAGTCCAGAGACTATGTTCTCACGGAGCTTTACCACCGCAGAGTGGGCGTACCAAATGTACCATTCCCATCCTGATGAATGGGCAGGTTTTTCTCCAAGGACAGTTGTGTAGAAGAGGAATTACTGAGTCAAAAATCTCTTGACATGTATCATGAAGTTGCTTTCCAGGGTGTGGGGCCAGTTTGAGGAATAGATAAGAGTACAGTACTTGCTTGCTAACTTGATAGATGAGACATTTCAGTTTTAATTTGCATTTTTAATTAATAGGAGATTGAATAATTTTTCACATTTATTAGACAGTTGTATTTTCTCTGTGGATTGTAATTTTTTTTTGTTTTGCCCATTTTCTAATAAGACCTATTTTTGTAGCTTCTTATTTATTTGCACAAACAATATGTTACATATATTTTCTTTTTGTAGCTTTTACTGAAAGTAACTTTTTCTTTTCGCATCTAATTTTTAATGTCTTTTTAATGGACAGATGTTATATATTTTTCAAGGTTTCATTTTAATGAAATCAAAACATCCATTTTTTTTCTCTTTTGTTTCTTTTAATTTTATACTACCAAATCAAGATAAGATAAATCATCATCTATTTACTTTGCTATTGGTTTCATTTTTAACATTTTATTTTATTTTTTATTTTTGACATTTTAAATTTTTTTTTTTTTTTTTTTTTGATGCTGGGGGTCGAACTCAGGGCCTTGTGCTTGCAAGGCAGGCACTCTAACCACTGAGCTAAGTCTCTGGTTCCTAAATCCATATTTTAAAAATGTGAGGAATAAAGAAAGATTTAATTTCATTTTTCCCCAAAACTACAATCATAAAAATTACTGAATAACCCTTCTTTTGTCCATTATATCTGATGCCATGGGGCTCTATTTCCAAGTATTCATGTGAGACACTTGTTTTTAGTTACCATTTTTACTTTGATCATCAATCCTACCCCTTTTCATGTGCTCAATAGACACCTACGTCAATGTGTTTGATACAGTCCTTCCATCATATATGTATCCTTATAAAATATGCATTATTTGTTATGTGTGCTTAAAATGTATATTCAGTGGTAAAATCCCACAAACCATTCTGTTTTCTTCTAGATCAGTCTTACTGCTTGCCGCAGCTGGGATCTTAAGTGTTGCCCTCATGCCTACGTGTTGAGGCCTTGACTTCAAGCTGTTGGGAGGTGCTGCTGGGAGGTGGTGGGACCTTTAAGAAGTGGGGCCTAGTGAGAGAGCTCAGTCACGGGGGTGTGCTCTCGAAGGGGACACTGGGACTCCAGCGCAGGCTTCTCTCTTTGCTTTTCAGCTGCTGTGGGGTAAATAGGCCTTCTCTGCCTGGCACTCCCACCATGTTGTACTGTGTTGCCACAGGCCCAAAGTGTGGAGCCAAGCAACCACCAACAATGTAAAAGGGCTCCTTCTCCCCTATAGCTTTGCCAGCATTTTTTTTTTTTTAATTCTTGATGGTAGCCATTCTTTCTGGAGTAAGATGAAATGTCATGATCGTTTCAATTTGCATTTCTCTAATGGCCAAAGATGTTCAGCATTTTTTCGTGGATTTATTGGTTGTATACATTTCTTTTTTCTGAGAAGTGTCTATTCATTTCAATTGCCCATTTTTAAAATTGGGTCTTTTATTTTGGGAGTGTCTAGTTTTTTTGATTTCTTTGTATATTCTAGATGCTAGTTGTCTATCCAAGGAGCAGCTGTCAAAAATAATTTTCCCATTCTGTAGGTTGTCTCTTCACTCTGTTGGTTGTTTCCTTTGCTGTGCTGAAGATTTTAATTTGATGTAATCACATGCCTATGTCCTCAAGAGTTTTACCTATTTTTATCTCCCAGCAGATAGTTTCTGTTTTAATATTTAGGTTTTTGATCCATTTTGATTTTATGTTAGTGCATATTGAGCGATATGGGTCTAGACTTAGTGTTCTGCATGTGGATAGCCGGTTTGCCCAGCACCTTTGGTTAAAGAGGTTGTTTGTTCTCCAGCATAGTTTTGGCCCCTTCATTGAAGATCAGATGACGGAATGTGCCTGCAGTTGTTTCTGCTTCCTTTATTCTGCTACATTGATTCACATGTCTGTTTTTGTGTCAATTCTATGCTGTTTTTATCAGTGTGGCTTTGTAAGATAGCTTGAAATCCAGGATTGTGATGCCTCTTGCTTTGCTCTTGTTACCTGGGATTGCTTTTGCTATGCTGGGTCTCTTCTGGTTTCACATAAATTTTAGGATTTTTTTTTTCTAGTTCTGTAATGAATGCTTTAGTATTTAGATAAATTCTCCTCTAGAATGACATACCAGAGTGACTTTCTGAATTCGCCTGAAAGGATGAGTAGGTTAATTTTAATGCAAGCTCATAGGAATATTCATCCAAGGGACAGCAGCCCCAAAAGGGAGAACCAGCACCCCAGCTGATAAAACAGGCGACAGTGAGAGAAGAGGTTCTGAGAGAGGTGGAGGTCTTCATTTCAGTTTCTACAGTCACTCATCCTGCCTCTGGGTAGAGAGCATACCGGGGTGCTGAGAGTGGGGGTGAAAATGCATTCTTTAATCTGACATGTAACAGTTTGGTCAGTATCTTGTGTTAGCTTTCTGCATTATCACAAAGTGTTCAAGAAAATCAACTTATAAAGAGCAAAGGTTTGTTTTGGCATGTAG
>PVJO010022218.1:0-28474 GCA_004026905.1 Hystrix cristata | reverse complement strand
ATCCCTAAATCTGTTGACTCTGAGGAAGCTTGTCTGGATTCTTCTGAAAGGCAAAAGGAAGAGGAATAATGAGCCAAAATGTAGTGAATATTGAATGTAGTTGGAACCCAGAAAGCCACAATAGCTTCCCTTTATATGGGTTATGACTTTTTCTTTAATTAGTCACCTAATCAGTTATTTGAAAATTTTTTACTTGATGATTCATGAGGAGCAGCTGGACTGTGGAAACAAGGACTAGTGTTCGGTTCTTTATGGGTAGTCAGCTCCTTGCAAACGTTGTCTCTGATCAGAAAGGCCCCCCTCTGCCAAATGTGTGACTGTGGCTTCCACATATGTTTAGTCCTTCTGCCTTTTAAAAAATGAAATCTTGATCAAACTCACCTAACACTTGGGTTTATAATTCCATCTCTCTCTGTGATTCCAGGGCCAGTAGGGATTGGCTTGGCCTGGGATACAAATGCTGGCTTTACTGCTTTTCTGGCTGTGTGACTTGGGTCATTTGACCTGTCGTCTCAAACCTTCAGTGAACATTCCTGTAAAATGAGGGTGTGGCAGTATTTACTTTAAAGAGTTTATATGTGGATTAAATGAGATAATAATGAAAATAATAGCTGACATTTACTAGAGGCCTACTACCCTCTGGGCACTGTTCTAAGCAACTTATACATAATAATTTATTTTACATGAACATGCTTGGAGCCACATGTTATATTTGTCCTTATTTTTACTTATAAAGAAACTGAGATACAGTGAGATCTGGTAATCTATCTAAGAGTTTATCTTAGTATCCAGCTCATAATTAGAGCTCATAAATTAGAGCTCATAATTGTTTGTTGTTAATAAGTAAATAATGTTGGCTATATTATTTTAACTGCTGTTCCAGTTCTTTTGGGATGTTTTATATTTTATGTAGTGTTGAAATGGATTCATTATTAAATGGCTGTATGAGCAGGCATATCCTAGGGGATAAGTTATGAATAGGAATGCCTCGACTTTTTGATGAGTGCCGAGGGGAAAGCATATCTTAATTAGAAGTGAGTAATTTGTGACTGAAGAGATAAGACTTGTAAAGGGGTACTTTGTAAAATATAACAAGAACATGGAAGCATTTAAAGTAGAAAAACCAAAGCCTAATTATTAAAACAGGAAATATAAGTGCAAGCTTGGAATCTGTCTTTTCACTTGATCCATAAATGCTGTTCTGAAGACCCTATATTGTCCTAGTAGTTTTTAAGGCCCACTGTGGTATTTCTGTATTTGTGGATTAAAATGATGCTGAATGTTTTTAGTTGGTCAGTCATGAATGAATGAAATCTAGATGAGTTTAGGAACATAAGTAAGATTGGTTTGGGAAGGTAATGTGAACAGAGGATCCCTCTCTGTGCAAATAGAGTGTTGTAAGGCTGTCCCACACCTGCAGACTTGTGATACAAATGAGCTCTGTTCTTTCTGTAGCTGGTAAATTCAGGAGAAGATGTCCTTGTGTTCTACAATGACAGAGCCTCTTTCCAGACTCTCATCCAGATGATGCGGTCAGAGCGGGACCGGATGGATGAGAACAGCCCTCTCATGTACCACATCCACCTGGTGGAACTCTTGGCTGTGTGTACAGAGGGCAAGAATGTCTATACAGAGATCAAGTGCAACTCCCTGCTCCCGCTGGATGACATAGTCCGTGTAGTCACCCACGAGGACTGCATCCCCGAGGTGAGCCAGCCTGGCGCTGGAGGTGCCCTTCTTGTGTGTCTCCCTGCAGTATGTGGGACTGTGGCTTTGTGGGAGGCATCATGGTGGCCTGCCTAGATGAGTCCTGTGGACTTTAAGACCTGCCCATCACTTTGTAGAGGAGTTTCATTTTGCTGGAACAGCATTTCCCTAAGCATGGATTTTATGTGAAAAGAACATGGCAGGGAAGTTGGTCTTTTTTCTGCTTCCTTAAGAAAAATGGAGAAACAAGCTCCAGTTCTATGGGACCAATTCAACTTGTTGAACAAAGAAAATGTGACCTGAATGAACTTCTCAAAATAAGGTTAAGAGTTGGTTCAGATACAGATCATATAAGTGTAACACACTGTAAGTTCATTCTTTAAAATAAAAACTCTTGGGATTGGGGATTTAGATCAAGTGGTAGAGCACTTGCCTAGCAAGCACAAGGCCCTGAGTTTGATCCCCAGCACCAAAAATAAATAAAATAAAAACTCTTATTATAGAAATAATGGCCATTATAAAAAATTTAGGAACTACATGTAATCAATAAGAAACAAAGACATATCCCACCATCCATCAAGAGAACCTATTAAGTTCTGAAGTTAGTCCTTTTAGGCTTCCTTTTTTCCATTCGCATATATTGGTAACAAAAATTGAATCTATACAGTGTATACTTTCTTCTTGTAAAATTAAAAATATGTATTTAGTTTATATTTTAAACTAAAATTATATCTATGTAGAGCACGTATAATACATATCAAATGTATACTACACTATTATGTTTTTAGATCTTTTTGCAAAATTCATATGTTTTGAAAAGTTCAAATATCAAAGACTAAAAAGAGATAAACCATGAAGTCTCCTAAACTGTGCCCTCTGCCCATCACATAGAAAACAATTATGTTCTTGTTTATCCTTCTAATGTTTTGTTTATAAACACATACTATATAAACTTTATCGCCCCAAAAGGTGATATTCTATATACACTCCTTTATACTGTAACTTTTTTCCAAATCAGACCATACATTCCAGATTCCTTTCTTATAGTTGTATAAAATTTCTTTGTATGCCTGAACCATAATTGTGCTCAGTCAGGGTTGAACTAATATGTAATATAATGAGATAATAATAATAATTATAAGAAGAAAAGTGAAATTATATTTTTCTCAGACTTACCTTTGCAGTATGTTATCATACTTTGAGATTCTCATATATGCGATAGATAAAAACTGCCTTTCAACAGTTTTAATTAGCTTTTCTATCAGGGATAAGAAAGGGATATGGCGACTGGGGATTTAGCTCAGTGATTAGAGTGCTTGCCTTGCAACCACAAGGCCCTGTGTTCGATTCCCAGCACCAAAAAATAAAAAAAAAAAAGAAAGGGATATGGTGCATTGTACAGTGGAACCTCAGTTCGCAGACTTAATTCTTTCCATGATTCTGGTCACAAACCAAATTGGACAAGAACCAAATCAAATTCATTTATTAGGTTCAATTTGACCCTATGGGAAAATGTAAATTTGATTTTTTTTTTTTTTTTTTTTTTTTGGTGCCAGGGATCGAACTCGGGACCTTGTGCTTGCAAGTAAATTTGATTCTGTTCTTATCCAATTCAGTTTTCAACCAGAATTGTGGAAAGAATTAAGTTTGTGAACCAAGGCACCACTGTAACTACTATTAGGAATTAGGAACATATAGTATAACAGGCATTAGCTGAATTTTAACCTTTATTTGAAGTACAACAGAAGAACAGAAAATTACATGAATCTTATCATATAGTACAAGAATTATTAGAGAGAGAATAGTTCATGACCACCACTTAGGTCAAGAAATGTAGCAAAAATCTCCTCCATTCCCTTTTTCCATCCTCACCTCCCCAGAGTGGGATCCATCTTTAACATATCACAAGCTAACTTGTATGTAATTATTCAGTTGCTTTTTGATACACATTCCTACATAGTTTAATATTGCCAGGTTCTGGCAACAGTTTAGTATTGCCAGGTTTGGACCTCCCTTTATGTGTTACTTTGTCTTTTTAAGTTCAGCTTTCTGTTCCTGAAGAGGAACCCCATATTCATGAGCTATTTTCTGTTTCCTTCTAATGCCTTCAGAGCTAGGCAACCACTAATCTTTTTATGCCTGCTTTGGACATTTCATATAAATGGAATCATGTAATATATCATCTTTTCTGACTGAATTTTTTACTAAGCATAATTTTTTTAAGGATCCTACAAGTTCTTGCATTGTCAGCACTCTATTTTGTTATGTTGCCAAGTAATACTCCATTATGCAGATACGCCACATTCTGTGTATCAGTCTGACAACTGGTGGACTTTCAGGTTGTTTCCACTTGTTGACTATTACAAGTAATGCTGTCTTTCACATTTATTTATAAATTTTTGTGTAGCTATATGTTATCATTTATCATAGTGGTTGTAATTTGTGTTCTTGATTCCTAAGTAAGATTGGCCCATTTTCCAGGGGCTTTTTTTTTTGTGGGGTGGTGCTGGGAATCGAACTCAGAGCCTTGAACTTGTTAGGCAAGTGCTCTACCACTGAGCTAAATCCCTAGCTCCTTCACGTATCTTTTAAATATTTTATATTTCTTTAAGAAAATACTTGGTCACATTTTTTGTCTACTTTGTTTCTTGGGGTGTCCAGCTTTTATGCACAGGTCTGGGCCTTCTTCATTGGTCTCTGCATTGCAAACATCTGTTTTTGCCTTTAGACTCTTTTAACTTTACCTTCTCATGAAGAGAAATTCTTGGGGCTTGGGGATTTAGCTCAGTGGTAAAGTGTTTACCTAGAAAGTACAAGGGCCTGAGTTTGAGCCCCAGCAACCCCTCAAATGAAGAGAAATTCTTATTTTAATATAGTCACACTTGACCTTCTCCTGTGGTCAGGGTTTTTGTATCATGCTTTAATTTGAGGTCATTAAAATACTTGCTTAATTATGAATTTGGTACGTCAAAAACTCACATAAATGAAAGCTGGTAGGCAGCTGGAATGACTGTCTTGATCTCTGCTTTCACTTTGAAGGTGATGCAGCTAATTAATTCCATATATATCGAGGTGGTTTTTCATAAAAGCCCTGTTTGTGCCTTGCAGGTTAAAATCGCATACATTAACTTCCTGAATCACTGCTATGTGGATACTGAGGTAGAAATGAAGGAGATCTATACCAGCAATCACATGTGGAAGTTGTTTGAAAATTTCCTTGTAGACATCTGCAGGGTAAGGCTTTCAATCCCATTAGTCTCCTAGTCTTTCAATCCCATTAGTCTGGTGTTTGCAGCATGGAATTGGAAGTCTTTTTTTGCTTCTTTAAATCAGGACTTTGTGAAGTTTTCTCTAAAGAACCAGATGGTAAGTATAACCAGCCTGTGGATCATCATCTTTGTCATTACTACTATGTTGTGCTCTTGTAGCCCAAAAGCAGCCATGCCAGTTCATAACAAACATGTGTGGCTTTGTTCCAATAAAACTTTGTTTGTGAAGATAGGCACTGGCCCTTTGCTGACTCCAAATTGTTCAGACTTTCAGTAAAACCTGTTTTAATTTCATCTTATGACTATGTTCTGAAACCTCCCACTATTAAGGTTAGAACATGGTAGTCTGCTAATAAAAGTTGATTTTTATTCCTTTACTTCATTTTTTAGTGTAAGCAATTTTATACCTCGAATTTATAGAACTAATAAATTTGGTAGTAGAATGTATTCTCTTATCCTGTAAATGGCTACTTACTCTGAACATCAAAATTACATAGAGGACAAGTGACATTTAGGATTTTTTTTTTTACTTTAAAACCTGTGTAGTCATTCTGAATCATGGTATGCTGTTTTGAATAGCGTATTTCAGTAAACCTTCTGTTGAGTGGAGTAATGTTGTGGACCTGGGAAGTGTCAGACATGTCAGACCTTAGTGATACATTTGACTCTCTTGATGCTAGAGATTAGGACTATGGTTTATGGTGGTAGTAGAATGGAGGGCAGCTCACTTTTAGGTGGAATTTGAGACCCCTGTGGTTACTTTGCCTCTTAGTCCTCTTCTGGGTTTTTGACTTGCTGCAGACAGGAAGTTGTGAGCAATGGTGTTGTTAGTCCCTTACCAATCTTAACGTTCTGTGATTCTATACTGTGATAGCCAAGCTGATTTTACGTCTCTGTATCCACTGTGCAGAATTTATTTTTTGTCAGGGTTTTCTCTTGAGGGGATAAACACTGACCAGCAGGCCTTTACCTTCCATTTGTTAAGATGATAATCAGCAAGGATTGTGGATTTCTTAATGTTTGGAGTAGGGTTAGGTGTAATGTTTAAATTATTCATTTGTCTTCCAGGCCTGCAACAACACAAGTGACAGGAAACATGCAGACTCAATTTTGGAGAAGTATGTTACCGAGATTGTGATGAGTATTGTTACCACCTTTTTCAGCTCTCCCTTCTCAGACCAGAGTACGACTCTGCAGGTAAGATACACAACAGAGTTGTCCCATGTGAGTTACTGGGTCACATTCCTTGCTGTGTACTTCATCACTGAGAGCCAGCCAGGAAAGTTGCTTGAGTTATCAGGTTAGACTTGTTTCTCCTTTAATGTAAAGTGGAAATTGTTCTTGCAATGCTCGTGCTCTTATAGACTGTGAAACAGTATTACAAAACCAAAATGTCAGACTAGATTGGTCAGGAAAATTGGAAAACCATTAAACACGTACTTGTGCTTTGATTTTCCATGTTGGCCACTGCTCTTTCCTTCTTTTTCCACTTTGCTGTGAACCAGTTTTTGCCCTAATAAGCAGAAACTGTCAAGAGAAGTAAACTTTCAACATTAATAAATGTTGAGTCCCTAGCAAAGCTCTGGTTGTCCACATACATTCAGAATACAAAATCTAAGTTTTTTTTAAAAGGTGACTTATGGATTTCTGAACCTTTGTCAACAAATATTTTTTTGATGCTCTCATAGCCTTTCATACTCTGTTTTGCTGTGAAAGTCATGCCTTACCTCCCTGGCTAGAGCTTCCCTTTCTGTGGGCTCCCCACATTTGTGAAGGAGGGAGTGGTGAACTTAGGTTTGGCTGCAATGTGTTTAACCAGTTACAGTCCAGTTATTTAAGTACAGGATGACCAAAAATTGCACATTTTTTATTAATTTTTATAAGCTGATATAACAGGAAATAGAAAAATGACAATTTTATAAAATCTATTCAGTAATTTTTCTGTGCATGGTATATCTTGACACATTCAATACCTGCCTGAGCAATGCTCAGGATAATCAGTATGTAAATAAACACGCTGTCCGAGTCATGCTCGGGGTAAACTGATCGGTGGTTAAAGTGCCGGTGGAATGTCCAAGAGGCAGCTGGAAATTTGGGATCACAGGAGGAACAGTAGAATTTTGGAAGCTTTAGAGTAGGACATTTAGGTCAAAATCTTCATTATATCCCTTGTCAGCTCTTTGGAGGTCACTGAACTTCAAAACATCTTTTCTTATATGTCAAACAAGGATATTGTGTAATATCAGCCTTGCAGGTTATGGTGCAAATTAGAGATAACGTTTACAAAACATCTAGAACAATGACTGGCACATGGTAGGATATTCGTACGTGGTAGCCTATACTTTTCCTTGCTAGCCTATAAGCTGCAGGTTGTGCATTGGGGGCATGGCTGTTTCATACACTGCTCCGCCTCTTGGGTCTGGCATTATGACTGGCACCTATATTTGCTAATTTTTTGAGGAAATAAATACATGCGATCCAGAAGAGTGACAGAGACCAAAGATAAGCATCAAGACTTATTGCAGTCTTAGTCAGGAAAACTAAGTAATGGACTAGAAGAGAACTGGAAAGATGCAGAAAGGACAGAATGTGAAAGAGGCCAGAGGAAGATCAAGGAGTTATCATGCAAGCAGGGTGAGACTCAGGACCAAGTGGGACCTCAGGGCCTAAGAAAGGGAAGACTTTTAGAAAGAAGGTGCTTGATAGCTAGCTACCTTAGTTGGCTTCATGTTACTACAATGAAGTATCTGAGGCAACTAATTTAGAAAGAAAAAAAGGTTTATTTCACTCACAATGTCAGAGGTTCAGAGGCACAGTGCCTGCATTGGCTCAGTTCTGGTGAAGGTAGCAGTGGTGGGATGCTTCTTGGAGGAAAATGAACTGAACCAGAGTGGAGGGAGAGAGAGAAGAAGGGAGAGGCACATTGATTTAGGGTGGGAGAGGGAGAGAGTAAGAAGCTATGGTAAATCCCTTTGTGGGCACACCCCAGCGATTTGACGACAGTTTCACCTCCCAATAGCGCCAACCTGTGGACCAAGTCTTCAATTGCAGTGGATCCTTGCAGCCACTCGACTGATCAAATGGTATCCAAACCATAGCAACAGTTGTGTCTTTTGTGCCAAAGGCCAAGTAAGCTGATGCATATGTACAACCAGGAGATTTGTTTTTATTCTTTTTCTGTTTGTCTTACATGTATGCCCAGGTGTCAGATGGGAGTAGAACCTGATGTTGAGTCAATATTGGTTTTATTGAATTAATCAAAAGATAAATCTCTCTGTGATTTAGGCTATTGGGGTCTCATCCCACATCCAGCACTTAAGATTTTGCCACTGCTTACTGCATAGGATGGTGCTGAGGGCTGAGTGGCCTGTGTTTGGAAGTGTTCAGGGTCAGTGGCTCAACCCCATGGGCGTGTGGAGTTAGCTCAGGAGCTGAGAAGCAGCCACAGAACTCGGGAACTGATACTAGGGTTCTTGGCCAATTCCTCAAGCTCCCTGCTTTCCCATTCTCCATTACTAACATAGTTCACTGTCTCAAATGGCTGGGAGGGATAGGACAGGAAGTACTTCCTAAAGAAAGCCCTGAGATTGTGGTTCCCAGGAGAACTTAGTGGAGAGAGAGCGGATTGTTGGCATCAGAGAGCCCTACATTGATTACTCTGTTACCACTTTATTCTTTTGTATACTTACTTTTATCCTTTGTGCATCTTTATTTTTTATTTATGACATGAAGGTAACTCTATGTCATAGAATTGTTATTGAGGAACAAAAGTGAGATCCTGCGATGTGTCACAGTGTACACTTAATAAATGGAAGTTGTCTGAACAATATTTACGAAAGAAATTCTGAATGTTTTATTAACCATTTATATTTTCTTATAATAGATTTTCTTTTTTATCCTAGTACTTTTCATTGCTTTTCTTTCATCTCAGAAATCTCTTTAGAGCTTTCAATACTCTTTTAGAGTTTTCGATAATATAGAAGAATTAGCTATATTAATTTTCACTTTTGTTTTGAGGGGCTAGGTGAGTCATCTCCCTCAAATCAAAGACCACTGGAGTAGCTCACTGTATGTAATCACTTTTGCTTTTCAGGTCCAAAACTATCCTTTGGATTGAGACCAGATTTGTAATTTTTTTGTGTGTGCTGGGGATCGAACTCAGGCCCTTATGCTTGTGAGGCAAGCACTCTAACCACTGAGCTAAATCTCCAGCCCCAAATTTATAATTTTTAATGCATTCATAAAGAGAGTGTCAAAGTGATTAAGTACAGTAGTTTTAGGGTTCTCTTAAAGTAAGTACAAATTTAAACCTTAATTGATAGGAATAAATCCTCTCATATAGTTAACTTCTAAGTATTCTTCCATAGTAAGTGAATATTTATAAAGACTGCCCATCAGAACTCTTGTCTTTGTATTATTGAAGACACTGTCAGAGGCAAAGAAGTAAGTAATCTGGTGTGTTTGTTTTCTTGGATTAAAAATACAGGTTCTACTCATAGAACAGAGTATCTGGGAAGAACTTTCAAGTTAATTTGCCGTAATTCACTTCTATAGGATGAAATTAAAACTAAGAGAGGTGAAGTAATTTGCCTCAAGTCATAAAGCTAGTTGGTAATTGGACAAGAATACTAGTCCCAGGACTTTGATGCCACTGCTGATTTTTGTGCTCGAACTTGGATAATGACAAATTTGAGTATGGCCTTAAATGCTTCTGAATTTTTCCCCTTAGGGAGGTGCTGTGTTAGCTTTCTGTCACTATAATGAAGTATTTGAGTTAATATTAACTTATAAGAGGAAAGGTTTATTTTTGGCTCGTAGTTTTAGAGATTCCAGTCTAGGAGGGGTGGGCCCTGTGGCTTTGGGATTGTGGGGAGGTAGCACATCATGGCAGGAGTTCATGGAGGAGCAAAACCATTCACCTGTGGAGTAAAAGAGAGCAAGGGGTGGGGCCGGCATCCCACAGTCCCCTTCCAGGGCATGTCCCCAATGTCCTAAGGACATCCCACTAGGTCTCATCTCTTAAAGGTTTCACCACCTCCCAATAGTGCCACCATGGGGACCAAGCATTTAATATGTGGGTCTTTGGGTGACATTCAACACCATAATATAGCAGACACCTCTGGAATCCAGCCCCTTATCATGTACCCTCTCCCAGTCTTGCGTCAGGGTCTATTAACTTGTGTTTCAAAATAATAGCTGTTTCTGATCAGCTTATCAGTAATCTACAAAGGAAAGTTTTCTCAACTCACCACTCTGGACCTCTCTTGCAGACTCGCCAGCCTGTCTTTGTGCAACTGCTGCAAGGCGTGTTCAGGGTTTACCACTGCAACTGGCTAATGCCAAGCCAGAAAGCTTCTGTGGAGAGCTGTATCCGGGTACTCTCTGATGTAGGTAAGATAACGAGTCAGTCTGGATACAGTGTGAGGAAAAAATATCGCCTACCATGAAGTCTGGCTTAGCTTTTCTAAGATTACACAAGCTAGAAGTTACAAAGCCAGGATGAAGGCCATGGTCTTGATTCTTCAACCTCTTTTTTCTGCCGAGCCAGCATTTCACTTGTAAGAGCCCAAAGTAAGACAATCCTTGAAAAATAAGATTCCACGGTTAAATGTTAGGTAGTTCTTGGCAAGTCAGAGCACAAACAAATTACTCAAGGCAAATGCGTTTGCCCATATAGAAATTTACTTTCTTGTAAAGCAGCTGTCAGATTCCAAGAACATCCTTTCTCAGACAGCTTGGAAAGGAGGTTACTGAAGTACTTCTCCCTCTACCCTAACTTTATCAGACCCTCTTCCTGTGCGCGCGCGCGTGTGTGTGTGTGTGTTGTTCTGGGATAGAATGCAGAGAGTCATGCACGCCAAGCAAGTGCTCCACCACTAAGTTACACCCCCTGACCTTAAATTTTTTTTAATTGACACATAATAATTATATGTATTCTGGTACAGTGCGATCAGTTGATTCATACATACAGTGTTTATTGATCACATCAGGGTAATTAGCATTTCTTTGTGGTAGGGACTTTGAGCGTCTATCTTTTAGATTTTCTAAGGTACTGTACATAAGTTGTGAACTATAATCATCTTAATGTGCTGTAGGACAGTAGTACTTATTCCTGTCTGACTGGAGTGTGGTCTACTTTATCCAGCTTCTCTCTAGCCTTCCTTCTCTCTACCCTTGCCAGCTTCTAGTGGCCAGTATTCTATTCTGTACTTATAGAAGGTCAGCTTAAGAGCACACTCTATTACTTTACCCATTCCCCATTCTCTCTAAGTTCTGTGCCAGAGATAAACTTCCTGCACAGATGGAAAAGAAAGTCATCTGCCTGGAGTAGCTCCTTAGATCCTTGCACAGAGTAACACAGGTAGAGACAGGTGTGGTTCTTAGCACTGTTCAGTAGCTGTTCAGCAAGAATAGCTAGTGTTTATTAGGAACTTTTGCCTGATTTCAGTGGTCCCTGTCATATGGTAGGCATCTCTTTCTTTTGTGTGTGGCAGTGGTGGCAGTATTTCACAGTAAGAGATTATGCCTGTGAAGGTATAAACCAGTGGTGGCAACATGCAGCAGTGGGCTGTTTTTAATCGTTGAAAACTCTAAAAGGTTTGTCATCACTGGTATAGACTCTTCCAGGTTCATGATATGAGCTCTAAGACGCAGGGCCCAGAGCGAGACTCCTCAGATAACCCTTTCCTTTCCCCGGGCATAATAGTTTGTCATAGAGGCTGTACTTGTTGAGGCTAAAGAAAATGAGTGAGTCCCTGCCCCAGAAATTAGCTGGTTAAAATCTGAGTGCACTGCTGACTTTACTAACTTAACACTCATAAGAAAGGTAAGACCAATTGGTAGTTTTGACAGTGAGAAGAAAATACAAGAAGATTTGATGTTTACAAAATGGCATAAATTCAGGACAACCCGGGGACTCCAGGAATTCAGCCTTGCCCAGGTCCCTTGGGAATCACTCCCTGTGCAAAACTGCACCCGAGTCCACTGTTGCCACTGTGTAGTTTGAAGTAAGAGTATCCAGGTGCAAAATTTCTAGCTGAGATGAGTGTATGCCATGCATCCTTCTTTTTAATTTATGCATTATTTGTATTTTCTTTCAGATTTTCCACTTTGTAAACTGTTAGGAGATTATTTACTGGATGGTGGTTCTTTGCCTAAGTTGTGTGTTTTCTAAGAAAATTGGGATTTAAATGATCACTTTTCCTGTTTGTCTGCAGGATGTTGGATATTGGAGTTTTTGTTTTTTTTTTTTTTAACAGTAGATATAAGAAATATACTGTCCTTACTTCCCGTGTTTTGAAGCCCTAATGAGAGGAAATAAATAGTTTAGGTTTTTGGAGGTTTTCCCACATACAAACAAGGATTATTAGTGTTAGCTTTTTTTTTTCTTCCAACACTGGAAATTGAATCTGACGGACTCTGCACTGAGCTATATTCTTGTCCCATTGTTTATTTTTTATTTTGAGACAGAGTCTTGCTAAGCTGCCCAGGCTGGGCTCGAACTTTCGATCTTCCTGTTTCAGCCTCCCAGAGTGCAATTACAGGCATGTGCCACCAGCCTGGCTTAACTTTTTTTTCAAATAAATATTTTGTTTACGATAGTTTTAGATTTATAGGAAAGTTGCAGAGATGATACAGGAGCTCTTATGTACTCCCCCTCAGTTCTCCCTACTGTCAACATCTTATATTAGGAGGGTACATTTATCAAAACAAAGAAACCAACACCGTTGGCACCTTACTATTAGCTAAATTTCAGACTTGGTTTGCACTTCACCAGATTTTCCATAAATATCTTTTGTGTGCGCCAGGATCCAGTCCTGTGTGCCACCTTGCATTCTGTTGACATGGCTTCCCAGTCTACTCTGCTCTGTGATAGTTCACAGTCTTTCTTTGTTTCTCACGACCTTGACCATATCGTTCTCAGTCTCTCTTTGTTTCTCATGACCTCGACTGTCTCGGCAAGTACTTATCAGGCATCCTGTAGAGCAGTGACGATAAACCTTTTAGAGACAAGTGCCCAAACTGCAACCCCAAACCTACTTATTTACGGCAAAGTGCCAACACTGCAGTTAAAACTGAATACTGAGGTTTTAGTTTATAAACAACTCATACATTAACATCTTTTGTTTTAAAAGAAAAACAAATAACATGTGCTGTAATTCGCTACCACTGCTGTAGAGTATCCTCTGTCTTAGATTTGACTTGATGTTTTCCTCGTGATTAGACAGGTTAGAGTTTGCTTTATTTGTTAAGCAAGGAGAAGAAGAGTATTATGTACAAAGAGCAGTTTACATGATTGTGATGTTATCATGGATTATGTTGGGCAGAAGTCAGCATTTTGTAGATTGTTTTATAGAACAATAAACTTGAAAGAGAACTTTTAGAAGAACAGTTCATCGGCCTGGTGAGTTCCTTATCTTAATAATCATAATATATGTGACCACATCAGCATCTCTAAGAAGCTACTCATTGAGGGAACATGTTGAGCTGTCACTCTGATTTGCCCAAACTTTATGACCTGATTGCGTTTCCATTGATATTCAGAGCTACTGCCTCCAGAATTTCCCTTGGAAAGCCATAACCTAAAAAATAGTAAGGATGAAGTGAGCCCCTCAGTTCTTTAAATATTATGTACACTGGCATGGAAAACTCTGCCTGATGGGTGATACGTACTGAAGTCCGTCCCTAAGGTGCCTCTCACAAAAGTTGTAACCTCACAAGTCATCTGTCTCCTGTGCAGCCAAGAGCCGGGCTATTGCCATTCCTGTGGACCTGGATAGCCAAGTCAACAACCTTTTTCTGAAGTCCCACAACATTGTGCAGAAAACAGCCATGAACTGGCGGCTGTCGGCTCGCAATGCTGCTCGCAGGGACTCTGTTCTGGCAGCGTCCAGAGACTACCGAAACATCATCGAGAGATTGCAGGTAATGCCTGGTGCTGGGAGAAGTGATGCTTAACCTGGTTTCCAAACACAGCTGGGGACATCCACGCTTGGCCACAGAGAGAGGTCAGTGAGGTGAATAAATAGGCAGATGTTCTAATGGATGTGGGACCTAGGGCTTCAAAATTCCTTAGAAAGACAAAAATTCCTGGCAAGTCATGGTCTCGAAAGGCTAGTCAAGGGCCTAAAGCTTTCTTTGTGAACAGTGGGGACTCTGTCTTATTAAGAGAGAATATTTAAGCATTACAAAGAGAATGCTTAGGATAAGGGCATAAAGATCTATTTTCCCATGACTTGGGGGGTATTTAGGCTCTGGAATCAAGTGTAGTGATCCCTGAAAGAAGAATTTTATATCAGAATGATCCAAGTGAAAATAAAAGTGTTATTGAAGTCTAGCTAGAATATACTCTGTTTTTACGTAGCACCAATGGGAGAATTACTCTTGTGTTGTCAAAATGTGGACTCAATTGTGCCTGTACTGCTAAGAGGTGTTACAGTCTTGGGAAGGTTGCTTACCTTCTCTATGCCTGTCTTCTATTTGTAAAATAGAATGATATAACACCTAATTCATTGGTTGATGTGAGCATTAAGAGAGTTATTAACACATTCTAGTTATCTATATCTTGTGAAACGGCTACTTTATTTTCTTTACTATTCTGAAGATTGTCTGAGCTGAGCAAAATGTTTTCTGGGGTCTTCTGTGGGGTTGCATCAGATGGTGGCTGTGGATGGTCTCACCCTGAACCTGTTCAGCTACCTCTTTGACAATGAACGGGGGTTGTCGACAGGGATTCTGGGCTGAAACTTCTACTCAGAGCTTCCTGCTGTGGTTTGAGCTTCCTCACAACACAGCAGCTGGGGCCTAAGATGAGTGTTTCTAGGGAGCGAGGAACAGAAACTGCATGTTCTTTATGACCTCGCTTCCAGGGGTCACACAGAATCCATTCTGCTCTACTGTGTTGGCAAGGCAGTCTCAGAAGGCTACTTAGTTTCAGGAGGACCAAAAACAGACCCCTATTCAGAGGGAGGGAGATCAGTGTTGTCATGTTGTGAGAAGCATGTGTGAGAAAAGATGTAACGTGGTGACCATCATTGGAGAAAAACAGTACCCAAAAAGCACTCAGAACAGTCATGAGCGCTCAACTCAGAGCAGCTGTTATTGTCATTATGACTTGCTACTGTTGGGACTATCATAATAACTATTATTGGTAAAGTAACTGAGTCTCTGTGAAACCACGTGTGTAAAGACCATTACAAAGAAAAGGATACTGTGCATTCAAAGACCACAGGGAGGTCAGTGTGGCTGGGGCCCTCGCTGCCAGAGGGATTGGCAGGGCTTCATGGGCCAAATTATGAATTTCATTCTTTGTCGTGGTAGAATCAGACCTTAAGCAAAGGTAGCCTAATGGAATACTTCCTGACTGCACTGTGCTTTTACAAAGGGGAGGAATAATACAGACCTATAACACTGAACACACAACATTTTCTTGCTTGTTCAGTCTACATAAATTATATGCACATGGACCAATTTCTTGTGCTTTTCTTAGATGTACTGTGTATATTTGTGGGAAGTGAAATGGAATATATAGGTAGGTAATATTTATTACAAAGATTTGGTCAGGGGCTTAAAGCACCTCATTCTGCAGTTATTTATAGTCTGATTCCTATCACAAGACTGCCTTCTGCAGTTATTGTCATAATATGAGAACATTCACTTGCAAACTGACCACGTAAATAATTAACCCCCATTTAGACACCACTTAACATTAGCATCTTCCCCTTTCCATTGCTTTGCCATCTTTGTTGGTCTTTCCTTGATTGCTGAATGTCATACATTTGACAATACAGTGCAAATCAATTGCAGTGTGAAGTTCAGACTTTGCAAAAGATGCAAGATGTCGTGAAATGCATAAATATGATTTTAAAGAACTATTTCAGTTCCATGCAAATACTATAGATAAAGATTTGTTGGAGTTAGGACCAGTAACTAATGAAAAAGAGAAACTTTAGAAGACCTCCTGAGAATTTTGCAGAAATGTCCCTCTTTTTACTGCTGTGAAAGTAGTATGACTGCAGAGAAACTCACATTGTAATCTGTTATCTTAAAATCTTAGTGGAAAAATTGCCCCCCTTATAACACAATTGTTTAATTCATTCATCTGTTCTTTATGTGTGCTAAGCATTATTGAGCAATTATAAGGATCACCTAATTTTATTAAAAATAAGGTAAATCTATCTTCATGTGGTTTAATTTTAGTTTCTGGATAAAAGAGCTTTCAGTTCTTTCTTGACCCCAGTTCCATTCCCAATTGAGGTAAATGCAGTTTAAATCACTTTTCCCATATAAATCTCTTTAGTTAACCAAACCCTACTGTATTACAGTCGTGCTGTGTTCTGCCCCTGTCTTAGCATGCTTCTAGTTAAGTTCTCAGTCAGCAAATCATAGAGCAGGCTTTAGCATCTTTTGAAGATAATTTCTCATCTGTTTTCTATCATTTGCCTTTAAATGGTGTTTGTTGTGTTGGTTTTGCTGCTCTTTCAACTTTTCTCTGTTTTCCTTTCCTACAGCTATGTGTTTTGCATTTGAAGACCATCATGCTATCAGGGTACATGTATTTAGCATGTTGATACAGCATGTTCATTCATTTGTGTTCTCATGTTTATATGACTATTATGTAAATAATTCATGTTCTTTGATAATAATTAAGATAACACTGACAAGTATCACCGTATAGAAGAAAATTAGAATCATCTATAATCCTACCACCCAGACAAAAACAGTAGTGATGTTTTAATATTATTTGGTATCTATCCTTTAGATATGGATATTGTTTATAAAAATAGCACCCTAAGGTCCATACTGTTGTTTGACCATTTTTACACTCATATCGTAGACATCTTTCCGTGTTGTGAAATGTATTTTTTGCATCATATTTTAAAATATAAAGACAGATCCCTTGAGTAGTATAAAATCATCTCAGAAGAAGAGATGGTGGGAATGCTGACTTGTTTGTACTTTGTTTTCTACATTTGGAGCTAGTGCTTCAGGTAACCATTGGGCAACATCTAATAATTAGAAATAAAATGCCAGACAGTACTAAAGTTACTCTGTGTATCATGTTTTAGAGAAGAAATTAGTGTTCTCACCCTGTTGCAGCCAGCCTCCACCTCAGGTGTTGACCCAGGCCATGTTTCCGTTCCAGGACATCGTCTCAGCTCTGGAGGACCGTCTCAGGCCTTTGGTCCAGGCTGAGCTATCTGTCCTTGTGGACGTCCTGCACAGACCCGAACTGCTTTTCCCTGAGAACACAGATGCCAGAAAGAAATGTGAAAGTGGCGGTTTCATTTGCAAGTAAGCGGCCTCTCTCCCTGGGGTGGTCAGTGGCCAGAACCCTGATGACCAGACAAAACCTTCATCCTGGAGGAGACATTGTCCTATTTTTAGACTTTGATGAGTGCAAGGTCATGTGCTAGATTCCTGTTCTGACCTTTCCAAAGTAAGTTTGTCTATTAAATTCTACTTAATGACACTTTTTTTATTTTGGTGAGAATTTCTTATTTTAATTGCATGCCCGGTCATCTGTTTTCCATTCAGCAAGTCTTGACAGAACACCCACTATCTTGTACCGTACAGACATAACCCTTCAATCCTCAAAAATCTCACACCTACCACCACCTCAGTCTTCTCCTAACAGTTTTGTAGTTTCTTATTTTATGCCATGGGCATAATCCAAATGAAGCGTGTGGTTCCACGAGTAGAATCTTCATTGGATTTTCAAGCTGTAAGGTAGTTGTTTGTCTAGCTTGGGGGTAGACTTTGTCTCTGAGTTTCTGACTTTTCTGAAAATACAAGACTAGGTAAAGGAACAGTGTGTGTATTTGCCTAACCACCATGCTCATAAGGTTTTTTGATACATTCTTGGCATATTATTAGCAGCAGTCCTCAGTGGGTAAGTACCCACACTCGATGAGTGGACTTCTGTCTGGTTTCCCTCTCCACATAGTCTCCCCATTGTATAGTATGTGGACTGTCTAGCCCTGTGAGCCTGTTGGCTGCTCCTGACCAGCAGATGTCGCTATTGAGATGCAGTTGCTGGCTTGCCTTTCACACAGTGAATACCTTGAAGAGTGTTTAACTTGGGAACCCTTCATAAATATTTGTTCTCTAACTGACTAGTCACAATAAGTTGCTTGTGAAGTGTTTTTAACCGAAAGATAGCTTCAGGGTTTTAATCTGTGGTTTTCCTCCATTCAGGTTAATAAAGCATACTAAGCAGCTGCTAGAGGAGAATGAAGAGAAACTTTGCATTAAAGTCCTACAGACCCTCAGAGAAATGATGACTAAAGATAGAGGCTATGGAGAAAAGGTACCACATTTTATTTTTTTATTAAAATTTTGCTCCTAAATTGAAGAGGTTAGGATGTTTAGGAATCCACCTTAGTTTAAGCATTGCTGTCCAAGAGCTTAACTTTTTTTCCCCAAAGCTATTTCTCTTGTTGTAAGTCATATGACTGTCTCCTTAAAGTCAAATGTAGTTAGTCATCTCTTACAGGTTGCTCATCACGTGTTCCAATGTACTATAAGACTGTTCTTATTTAAATTCCTACCAAGAAGTAAATGCCTCCTGGATATCAGAGCATGGAGTCCTGAATTTGGGGTTCCAGCTAAGCATACCTGTGGATTTACTTGGCTCTTTATGATGAGATCTTTCATAATCTTTCCAGTGCATCCAGAAACTCCCTTCAGTTCTAACTGGAAGTAAGGCAGCCACACATGTCACCATTCCTGACTAGGATTGTGAAACGGACAGTCTTCATCATCTGGTGCTCAGTATATGCAGTGAACAAGGAGATTCTGAGACCCTAATGTCTCTCTGTGGGGCATCAGGGGAAGAACAAGTCCAGTAGCCTCCTTTCAGCCCCCAGGAAAGAATCATAGAGATGAGTTTTCATCTCACTAGTTTTCATTTGAAGGTAACTTTGTTCACTAGTTGTCTGCTAGCCACTTTCAGCAACTATATATGAACAGACATATCAATCTCACTGACCTATCAAAATACCTAGTAACTAAGTTTTCAATTCTGGGAGGAAGCCTTGAAATTAAATCATAGCTTTCCTTTTCAGAATCGGTGGTGACAGCCAGATCATCACAAAAACAAAAATGTGCAAGAGTCTTGCTTTCTAATCCACGTAATATCTGTATTAGTATAGAGCAATTCAACAGGTGAGAGTCTTTGGATAAGAAAAAAAGAAAACAGTATCTAATTCTTACTGACTGTTCATCTTCTACTGTCTCCAAATCAGGAGGCTTTTAAATGTTACTCTAAATGTTCAGAACATATAAATTAAAAGGTAACAAAAAGAAATTAGAAAATAGGTTTCTGTAACTCAATAGTAGGTGTTTTGTGGAGGAAACCTGCCAGGCTAGAGTTCATGAATATAAGTGATAGAAGCAAAGAACCCTGGTTCAGGTGAGAAGTGGTGAGGTGGCCTGTTCATATAGACAGATGTATAGGAATTTAGGTAGGTCTTGCTCTTACTACAGGGAAAAGGATGAAAAGAGAGGCTGATAGCAGCCCAGGTGGGTAGAGGACGGTAGATGGAAAGTTAAGATTGATGCTGGACAGATAGATAGAGATAATATGGAAAAATAAGTTACCAGGATTTAGAAGAGGCTCTTGGGCGTTGGTTCAAATCACATTTCAGCTGATGAAGAAATTATTCACAGCCAAGCAGAGAGACTGGGAGGAAAGATGATATTTCTTTTTAGATTGGTTGGCACCGTTGTCCCATTCATGAAAATGAAAATACCAATAGACAAGGATGGGAAATACCATGAAACACAGGAAACCCATGTTTAGTGAGCAGCCCCCAACTCTGCAGCACATACTTGAAAATTCTTGTCCCATGATTTGACTTGTAAATGCTCTAATTAGCCATTCATACACTAAGGGAACTTTAAAAGAGGCGTGGAGGGCACTAAAGTATTTGTTTCTCCCCATCTAATAATTGGTACTAACTTTGTTCCACAAAGGCTCTTTAAAAATATGTCAGGTGGTTTACTGTTTGTCCCTGTCTGACTAAAGAAGCCTGACTCCCAGGCCAGGCCAATTTTTTAAAGGGTGGAAGTAACCCAGAGCCAAAGAACTAACCTTTACCAAGCAAACCAGTTGGCTGTAGTTGAAATACATGAGTATTCTTTGGCCTGGGTACTGAAACAGTTCCCCTCCTCGCAGCTCAGTTTCCTATCACTTGCTTCTTACGTGGAACTTGTCCCATAACTGACCCCTTTCTGGGGATGTCCAGAGTTATACTGCTTCCGTACCCTTTACTGAGTCTTCACAGCAATAGAGCTGGGTCTGGAAGGGGCCACTAGGACCATCTGCTGTAGCCTGCCCCCTGCCCACGAGGAGGCTGGACTGAGAGCTGAAACGATGATGGTCATGTGGAATGTCTATAGTGGGTTCAAGACAAGATCTTGGATTCCTCATGTCCCAGGGTGGTGCCTTTCCACCTCCCCTCGGGGTCCACTACATAGTGGCCAGTTCCTTGTCTTTTCTAAGTGATCATCCCACAAGTGATGAGATTTAGGTGCCTTCCCTGCTCTCTACTTTGTCATTCAACTTTAGGATATAATCGAGGTGACTGATGAAAAAAGAAATTGAAACCATTCTTTATTATCATCATCCTCAGAAGTGTCAGTGTGTGTGTGATAGGTCTACTTGCCTGAAACAAAACAAAACAAAATGGCCCTCAAGAGCTGTCACTCATGAACATACAGATTAAAACACACCAGAATTGCTGTGAGACTGACTTACACTTTTTAACGGTCACTAGGGGTCACACTGCTAGTAATAAGGGTACCAGGAACTCAAACCCAGAGAGTCTGACTCCAGAGTCCAGCTCTTCATCACTGCATTTTAAGTGAACAGATTGGCCCTGCCAAGTGCCTTGAAGCCCACCTACACATTTAACATTTACATTTTCATTATGTTACATGCATATGTAAATGACAGGGAGCAGTGGTCTAATGACCACTTAATGTCCCAGAATTTAAATGTCTAGGCTGCAGCTCAATTCTGATTTCTCATCCAAATGAAAACAGTCTCCAGCTGTACTAATTCTGATCTTCCAAAGGCCATCCCCAAACCTACAGTTTTGATCAGATCCCATAGGAGGAGTCAGATCGGTGAGTAGTGAGTGCTTGATCCACTTATCTTCATCCACTGCCCCCAATACCTGTCCAGGAAATGTCACAGATACTCCAAGTCAGTGGCTGATTGAAGAAGATTGCCACAAGATTTGAATCATGATTACTGTGTTAATCTGTTTTTCTGTTACTATAATGAAATACTTGGGGCAGCTACTTTATAAAGAAAAAGAGACGTTTTTAGCTCCCCACTTTTGGAGGATGAAAGTTCAAGATCAGGCAGCCTCATGGATTTGGCTTCTCATCAGAGTCTAATGGTGAGTGGCGCCATGGCGGGAGCCTGCATAGGATCAAGAGGTCACATTCTGAGATGGAAGCCAGGGAGGGATTCAGGGGTTGGGCTGCTCTTATAACAGCGTGCTCTTGTGAGAACTAACTCAAGGGCCCACAAGAAATATGTTAATTCTTTCCAACATGGGTCCCCAGTGACTAGGTCCTGCCACATCCTGGCATCTCCACATGAGGCCCAGCCTCCTATCATGAGAACATTGGAGGACACTCAAATCATAGCAGTCATTAGGAATAAAAAACACACTTTACTGTTATGACTCTTAATATGCAAAAGATCGATAATGCATAGTCTTCTCAGAGTGGTAAATGTAAAATGAAGAAACATTAAAAATTATGATGAAATAACGGTGAATAAATTTTTGTATGGTGGTCATAACATCTTTCTGTCCTGGGTATTCAAAACAAATAAACTTTAAACTGGCATTAGCCTGTAATCCCAGCACTTGGAAAGCTGAAGTGAGAGAATTGCAAGTGCAAGGCCAGCCTGCTCTATCCAGTGAAACTCTGCCTCGGCCTGCCCCTCCTCACACAAAAAGAAAAAAGAATAAACTTTAAAATTACTCAGGATTTTATTAAGACTCTGGATGTGCAGTGCCTACTAAACTTGGCATTTAGTATACAAGTGAAACTGTGTCCATGTTTAAGGGTACAAAACCAAACCAAACTAAAATCTCCCATAACTAAACATCTCTAAAATTTAATTTAAATGTCTCTATAACTCACAGAACATCTTCAAGCCCCTTGACCCCATTTGAAAAGGGAGCATAATTATTTTGTGTATTGGCTACTCTGTAGTTTGCTGTAGGTTTTTATTAAGCTGCTGATAACTTAAATTATTAGTCACAGAGTTTTGGAAAGAAATTTAGAGGCCAGGAGTTAATGTAAAAGGATAGCCCAGAATTTCTTTACAGTTCTGTCTTCCCTTTTGGACAGTAGTAGCAGTTTCAGCCCTAGAGCATACATAACCTCAGGTAATTCTAAGGTTTGCATTTCTTACAAAGTGTCAGTCCTTCATTAATTACTAAACTTCTTTGTTCTAGGTGAATGAAGTTTGTACTAGCATTTTTAGCTACTACTGTTTCTGACAGCCACTTCATGTAGAGTGTACTAAATACTAATGAAACATAATAAAAATCATTTGAGGGTCATTCATCTATCTTTAAACAAGTATAACTGTGATAATTCTCTTGTGTTTTTTATTTCCACTGGACTTGATGTGAATAAGTGCTCTGTTACTAATATCATTTGAGTCTGCACTAATCTTCCTGGGGGAAATGTAATCTCCTTCAGTCATTAGTGATCTTATTATCTTATGAAATCTGTGCTGGTTCAGATTGAACCCACGTGCAGTTTGAGCTACTGATCCCCATTGAAGTCATAAAAGGAATCTAGAGAAACAATTTCCTTCTAAACTGAGATAATCCTACTCTGGTCTTTTACTCTATTCTTTCCTACCCCCTTGTAGAAAAAGAAAAGTTGCTTGGGGAGTTTGCCCTTGCTCCAACTCGATTGAGGTTCTCATGCTGTACACAAGTGTGAGGCTCTCCACATACTTGGCTAAGTGGCTCTGAGGTTTGATGCCTGGCGTGTGAAGAAAGCGTGGCAGTATCTTGCCCATTTGTTCCAGAGCAGATGTTACTGTGATCTGTGGCAGTGCCCACAAGGCCAGAACCACTTAAAATGGTCACTGCCTGACAATACTTAAAGGTAAAACAGCCAGCTGTAAGATTACATTTGTATTTCCTTTTCCTAATATATCTTTCTTTTTCTCCCCCTTTTTCTTTTCCAGCAAATTGCCATTGATGAATTGGATAATGCTGAGGTCCTAATTTTATTATTTTTTGTTTTGAATGTCCCATGGTAGTGTTTCCATGACATCCTTCCAGTGAGCCCTGTCCTCTGGTCTCTGCCGCGTCTAGTATCTGCCTTTGTGTAATGTGCCTTCTGGGAGTGAGTGGAGTGTGTCCTGTCTCTGTTAGCGTTTCCCATGAGTTTGTTTGCCATTCATCCTTGGAGATTCCATTTGAGTGTAGATAAAGAGTTTCTAAACTGTGATAAGATTTCAGTCATTCACTGTCTAGAATCTCAACTGAATTTGTGGTTGACACTGGACATTAACTTATCTCTTAACTCAATTTTGATATTACCCATAAAGTGCTTTTCTATCTCTATGTAAAGCATCTGACACAGAGATGTAATTGCATTGGCATACTTTGAAAATGGTAAAAAAGAAAGATATACAACCAGTACTCTTTCGGTGTGTGTGTTGAAAAGTATCGAGTATGAGGAGTGTCTAGATTTCAAAATGCATTGTGAATTCTAAAGTACTTTTTTGATAGTTTCCACCCTAATGTTAGGAATACTCTCTGTGATTTCTAGGAAAACTGCTTGTAAATCCAGAAGTTCAGATGCCATCCAGTAGCAAATTACCTGCACTCACCCAGAATTACTCTGGAGACTCACAAGTGAACGGCCATGTTGTTGAGATATTAGGGCCTCTTACGTATTTTGTTTTGTACATTTTTTCAGCATTCCTTGCCATACTTTTAGGCAGTGATGTGTGGTACATAGTTAAATGGTACTAGAAAAATTAATTTGAGGAATTAGCTTCTATAATTGAGAGGATTCAATTGTTTAGCAAATCAAGCATGCCAGAATAGAATTTTATTTGGCTGCTCAGAATCATTTTTCTGATCTACTTTAGAAATGTGCTCTTTCTTTTGGTAGCCCAATTAATACCTTATTTTGGATGGAAACATATTATCTGCTATAATGTCTATTTTAATTAAGGCACCATAATTTCAGAGGTACTGAGAAATGGTTCAGATGTACCTGAGGAGAGTTGGAACCACAGATGTAAAACCGAAAGCCACGTGCGTGGTTTTGAATTTGGTCCAGCTGAAGCTCAGAATGAAGCTCAGAGAGAGTGAATGGCTGGTCTTAGCCCACACAGCAAGGGCATCGCAACACTAGGACTAGAACATGGCTCCCTCAACTTCTTACCGGTCTGCACAGTGAACTTCACGTATACAACTTTCCTTACGTTAATAGACATGAGTAGGTGAGGAGGCCGTGCCTTCTGGGAGGCGTAGAAGGTGAGAAAAACAAGGGGATACAGTGCTTTAATTAATTGCTTTGACTACAGTGATTTTTGCTATTTACTGTTTAGCTTTCCTCCGTCTGGGTTATTTGTATGCTAGAAAACATTCTGTGTTGAATTAGAATGTTGGAACCCTCCGATATTCTTGTGCCTACCTACAGTTGTAAATGCCTCACTGATTTAAATTTTCCCTCTGAACTATTGAGGTTAAGCTTCTATTTGCTTAAGTACAAATTAAGTAAGGAAAGGAAAACCTTTCTAATCACAGTCTGCAGTGTTATTAATATACTGTTTTGCACCATAGTAATCAGTTGATGTGTTTGCTTACTCAAGATACGACTTGGTTTTCCTGGCTGGGAGTTTATTGCTTGCTTATGGAAAGATTCCGTAGTTGGAGCAGGTGTGTTTATAATTATAGTCTAGGAAATAGAATACTGTCTGTTTATAAAAGAAGAATGTTCTGGCAGGCCCTTGGATTCTTTGAAAATTCCCTGAGGAAGCAACTGTGGATCTCCTCTGCGTTGTTACCACTGGCAACCGTCAGAACCCTGGGACACCAACACCCTGTCCCCAGTTCCTCAAACTATTGGATCTGGCCCTCTGAGCAGAGATGACTGATAGGTCTTTATCATCAGTGCAGTTCTGGAAACTACCGCAGCTCCTGTGGTTTCTCCCCCACCAAGCCTTTAGTCATTGTGTGCTGGTGGAAGCATGCAGCCCACAGCTGCACTTCTGCAGAGGTTTAGTGAGAGCTCATGCTGGCCCAGGAGCCAGGCAGGCCTCACACCTAAGTTGCAAGCCCATGTCCCAAATCCTGAGCATGGCTGGGTAAAGCCCTTGAGCTAGATCTTGTACCCATAACCCCTGACTGAGGAAGGGCCACTGCCTTTTGATTATAAAGACTAAAGGGGCATGTCAAGAGAGATGTGCAGTGAGCGATTTGGAGAAAGTCTCATGCCTCCTGCCTCCTCATCAGAGCTTTGAGAAAGCAGGGCAAAATGAGGACAGAGGAGTAGATTGCCTGTACGAGATGTGCATGGTGTCGGCCTTCCCAGCTGTCTTGTAGAATACAATTTCATTGATACCAAGAATAGGAGGGGTTTGCGTTTTTGTTTCTTGACGAGTAAAGAGGCAGTCCCTATCCTTTCCCCTGATTAGGTCTTTTTCATTGGCAGTGTGGGGGGGAGGGTGGATAGAGGAAAGGAAACTGCTTCCATTGGTATCCCTTCAGCTCTTCTGAAATTTAAAGCTAGACAGACATTACATCTGGGTATACCTTGGTGGCTGTCCTGAAATCAAGACGTAGAATTTTTTCCATCACTTCATGAAGTTCCCTTATTTCCCCATTCTTGGTTTTAAACTGACACCAGCTGATGTAAAGGCACTCATTTCTGTGACTTAATTTTTGAGTGTTGTTACGTTTGAGACATAGTGCTAGGGAATTTGGATATATTGGTGTCCCAAGTAGACACGGTATCTACCGTACTGGAGCTTATAGTATTGATGGAGAGACAAACAGTAATAAAAATTAAAAACAACAGCTGTAAGTCATGGGAAATGATAGGAGAAGTACATAGAATCATGAGAACGTATCATCTGGGGACTTACAGAAACAGGACAGATAGTAGCATCTGAGGTCAGGTAGGAATAGGGGAGTACCCCTATTCTCCCTAATAGGGGAGATGATTGCATGGGTCGCTTTTCTAAATCATGAAGTGTCATGCCAATCAAGTGAGGATTGTGCTGAAGTGCTCAGACTTCAGGCATAAGTAGCAAGTGGACAGTGGTTCATCTAGCTTTAACCTGTGTGTCCTTGGACATGAATGATGTGTTCAAAAGTGTGTGCTGTGGCTCAGTGTATGTGTCCTTTTCTATGCATTTAAGATATCATCTTCATTGAATTACTGTCACTTGGAGCTTCTGAGGACAGCTAGCAACTTTTCCTTCCTGGTTTGCAACAAAAAAAGCTATACTGACATTCCCATTTATGCAGGGTGCCTGCTGCGTGCTTCTATTGAGTCTTCAACTTCTCCCACCTCCAACCACTTCTATAAGCAAAAGATGCCACTGACAGGGAACTTTGTAAAATTCAGGAGGGGAAAAGAAAAAATGAGAACCACAAGAATTGTTAAATTTGACCTTCAGGGGGCGTTCTCATGACGTCCAAGCCTGGGTGGAGGTGTCCTACTTTTTTACATTGCTGCGAACTGCTGAGTTGGGCACCTGCCAACACTCAGGCGGCAGTTACATAAGAGCTGCTTTTTTTTCCTGGAATCTAGGCTCACTGCTGATGTGTGACCTTCAGCAGTAATTGCCAATAAATGCAGCAGGGCTGTTTACTGTTAGACACTGGCCGCCACAGAGCAAGCTCAACTCAGAGTGTGCAGAAGCTATCGCATAGTGTGTGAAAGGCTTTTTTTGTTTGTTTTGGTTTGGTTTTTTTGATGCTGAGATTATTCCATAATGACTGAAGTTGTATCATTTAGTCAAATCAGAATGTGTTTTTTAAAATAATGAACTGAACTGTTGAGTTCTGATCAACGTTCTGAACGTTGAGTGTAGATCAATGTGTTCTATAAAATGTAGGTAAAACTACTATTAGAACAAGGTAATTTATATTTATTTTTGTCCCTAAAAACAAATATAGTTAAAGAGAATTGTGTTAGCAGATGTGAAGATTTAAAATTGTTCTAAATGCTAGATAACTTCTATTTTGGTTTGATCTTCTTTAAAGCTTTCTGTTCTGTTAATGAAGGTTTTCAAAACCTGGAGAAGGCTGGGGCCCAGCAAACCTATTTGCAAACCCATTTGCTGTTGTTTGTTTCCTTCCTCTGAGGTTATGGTGGGTAAAGAGGAACTGAAGACTGATTTAGGGGGTTGGCGATCATAAATTCCCTTTGATGTGCTGATATCTAGATCTGTCATAACAGTCATATTTCTTGATTTGTGCTCAACTTCTGCTAGGATAGTCCATACAGAGACATTCTACTTAAAGAGAAATTGCAGAAGCCAGGGGTTGTAGAAGGATTCCTGCTGAGGGCATTTACAGGCTGTACTCTGTAACAGTCTATAATAGACATACTTGAAACGGTGGGTGGGATGGAAAGATGGACAGGTGTTTTATAACACTTGGTGCTGCAGGGTGATAGACAGAATGCTGTTTTGTAAACACCAGAAATAGTAACTGTAGTCTGGGCTTATTTTCATATGAAAATTATAAAGTATAATTTTCTTCATCAATAGGAGAAATACATCTTTTGATAAATTGTTAGGTACTTTATGTGCTGAAAGCAAGCACGTCAGCATTTTGCATGTTCGAAATGTCGTTCCTACTAAAGTGTGGTGGTTAGGAGGCCCTTGTTACTGGCCTGCTCCAGGAAGAGCACTTAGGACTCAGCGACATGGGATACTGTTTGAATTTCTATTTCAAAGCCAGTCATTTGGACTTCTTTCTATTAAGTTTGATTTTGCTGACCTTATCTGAAAACACTGAGAAGACTTCCGATCAAAGAGTAAATATGGGGGTTGGGAATTTAGCTCAGGTGCAAGGCCCTGAGTGTAATCCCCAGCACCCCCCCCCAAAAAAAAGAGTAAATATGAAGAGATGTTTGGGGATAATATTTGGTTTCCAAGTTCAAACTAAGCAACATCTGATCATTGTTAAGCACTCGCTGGTTTGGGAGACTTCGAGTTGATTTGAGGAGTCAGCATCAAATGAATATAACTGTTCCTGGCATGAAGGAGGGCAGAATATAAGACTTGTAAAATTCAGACCTGGCCATACTCTCCAAACATTCTCCCTTAACCATGTTCACTGAAAACTTCACCATTCTTGGGGAAAAAAAGGAAAAGAAATATTGATAAAAATATGCCTAAAAATGTAATTCATTTATCAAGTATTATCTTTTACCTTGGGTATCATATATTGTATTTATGTAGTTATTACCTTCTTTGA
>PVJO010022217.1:0-28467 GCA_004026905.1 Hystrix cristata | reverse complement strand
ACATTTCATAAATATTTTAACAGATCAAAAAGTGTTATCAGTGTGTATGTATTTTCTGAGTCTCTATCAATATATAACAATTACACAATATATATACAATATGTATATACAATATATACAATTATGAGAGGTGCTCAAAGTGGGGGCCATTAGCTCGCAGACACCTATTAGTATGGTGAACTGCTGAAGTGTGTATACAGTTTTTGCTAGACCCATATCCGCCAAAAAATACGTAAACACTTCAGGAAAAGAAAAATAGCATGATGTTTTGGTATGGGGGACCCTAAAGGATGTCATATATCACAAAAACCCTGCTACACTGCCGGCCCTTAGAGAAGAAATTGAAAATGCTCGTGCAGCAATCTCAATGACCAACGTTACCCAAGCAGCAGTTTGCCGTGCTGATAAATGTCCAGAAACTAATGGCCGCCACTTTGAGCATGTCTTGTAATTGTGGTGCCCAAAGGTAACTTGTATTAATCTCATGATGTCTCAATAAATTTAGTATTAAAATATTTATAAAATATTTCATTTCCTGAAGTGAGTATACATTTTTTGGTGGACTCTGTATATTAGTAGTAGTAGATAACAGTGGTGATTACACTGAAGAATTTTGTAATTGTAACAATAGATACCAAGAAATTAAACTCCATTGCCTCTGATAAATACAGTCTGCTATCAGAGAAAAAGGTTGTCCATTTAGGCTTTTAATTCCCATTCTTTGCTTTTTGCATTTGCAGTATTGGATTCTACGCTAAATGTGAATCACATAATAAATGGTTTTGGAGAAATTGGCTATCGTATTGCCAAAAGAACTAGAACAACACCAGAAAGCTTAAATGGATTTGATACACATACTTTCATACTTAATCCTTAGTTAAGGATTTTACAACAGCAACTAATCCAGATACTTAATCTCAGATAATCTGGAATATTCCTGTGGGATTATATTTCTCAAATATTGTCATGGATAAAAACATTTGTATCATATATTTAGGAAGATTTCAGAACATTGTTTCAACATATTTAAATTAAGGAGCCCTGCGTAAAACTATTAAAGCTTGATTTAAAAAAAATACATTAGTGTATGTGTGTAGTACATCATGTTTACATTCCTTGTGGGAAGTTACTACATGTGCATAACACATCTTACTTCTCTTCTTCATCCCCTTTTGTTTCCTTCCCTCCCCTGTCCACCCATCTCTTGATCCCCTTGCTATAAAGCTTGATTATTAACTAAACTCGAGAGATTCTGAGGCTGATCATCTAGTCATATTCAGAGAGCAATTGTCTCTCCCTTTTCAATATTCATCTGAAATTAGAGATTCGTAGAAATTGTTAAGGCAAAAATATCAGTCAAGTTTGATCTCACAATAAGATACAACTTATTTGTTAAATTAGTGACTGTAGAAATCTCACCACTCCAGAATTTGCAGGTTTCACCTTGTTTCTAATAGTTCATCTTCAAAATGGAAAAGTGCATCCAGGTTTCTAAAAGTAGCTACATTATAAAACACCCCCCCCCCCGAGAAATTAGTCACATAAGGTGAAGGAAATATTCTGAAACTTGATTTCCTTTGGAAATAATGAAGTTTTAATGCACAGACTTAGATAAAGGTATCAAGTCTCCTCTACAGCTTTTTACCAATTAAATACAAAGCACTCCTATGTAGCTAAAATCAACTTTTAACTGAGGTGCTCATTTTTTTTTTTTTACATTTTTGAGCACATACTGTGTGAAAATCACTGTCAAAGCTTGAAAGAAGAATTAGACATAGAACCTGAGGTGGTGAGAAAGAAAAATGCCTTGGTTTAGAGCAACTGGTTTAGAAAATTATGTGGCACTAATAAAATACCATGCACGTGAACCATCTCTCATTATTTTCCGACAGAAAATGTAGACACCAGTTCCTTTTTTAAAAGTGTTTTTTTTTCACGTAAATATGCTCAAGTGATTTATGGGCAACATAAAGCATTGTAGTGGAAGAAGAGAAATGGTTGCATGAAGTGATCTTTAGAGCAATGGGACGTCCATGGGCAAAGAAAAGAAACGTCAACCTAAGCTACAGTCAAAGCTTATACAATAATAACTGAAAATGGATTGTAGAATTAAATATAAAATTGTACCTACAGACTGGTAATTCTGTAAGAAAATAACAACCTGAAAGAAAATGTCTTCAGGATCTAGGGCTAAGCGAAGTTTCTTACGCTTGACACGGAAAAGACAATTCACAGGAAGAAGGATAAACTGGATGTCAATCGGCATTTTAAAATTGTGTTTTGCAAAAATCCTGTTAAGGGGATGAAAAGACAAGAAACGGACTGGAGGAGGATATTTACAATCCACACATGCAAGGAAAGAGTGCGTCTGGAATATATAAAAAAAAGTTTAAAATAAACATAAAAACACACACATGCAATCAATTTAGAATGTGGGGGAAAACACATGGACAAGGAAGAGACATGATTGGCAAATAAACACATAAAAACAGCGTTCAGTATCATCAGAATACTATACACTATCAGAAATGACCAAATAAAAAATGTTCAAAGTCAACGCTGATGAGGATTGAACTAAATAAGTCACTTACACAAAATGGTGAGGTGTAAAATGTTGCAAGTACATTGTACTACATAAAACACTTGGGCAATTTCTTATACATTTAAATATACAAATATCGTGAAAAACAGAACTTGTGCTCTTAGCTATATTCCTGGAAAAATGAAAACACAGTGTCACACAGAAGCGTCTACATGAACTTATACAACAACATAATTTGCAAAAATCAATAATTAGAAACAGATGTCCTTCAATAGATGAACTATTAAGCAAATGATGATATATCACACTATAGACTACTACTTACACACTCAAAAAAGAACTAAACTAAGTGTGGTGACGCACGCCTGGGAGGCTGAGGCAGGAGGATCACAAATTCAAGGCTAGCCTGGGCAACTTAGTGACTTAGTAAGACTCTCAAAATAAAAAAATAAAGGGCTAGGGGTTTTAGTTTAGTGGTTACAGTGCTTGCTTTGCAAGTACAAGACCCTGTATTTGATCCCCAGCACCAAAAGCATAATAATAATAAAAATAAAAAATAAAATATGGGCTAGGGATGTAGTTCAATTTTCAGAACCACAAAAAGAAAGAAAAAAAGAAAAAAAAAACTTAATGAATCCAATAGCCTGATGAACATCAGAGAAAATAAGTTGAGTGAAACAACTCCCAAAATTAACATTTTATATGATTTCATTAATAAAACATCCTTGAAATGGTAAAGTTATAGAAATGGAGAGCAGAACAGCGGTTCCCATGATTAAGAAACAGCGGGTGTAGGACAGGGCTGACTCTGGTCATAAGAGGGCAAGATGGGAGATTCTTGCTGTGATGGAAGAGTTTTCTCTCTTGAGTATGGGAACTAAGGTCTACATCCTGGTTGTAATACCACCCTATGGTATGGCAAGATGCTACAACTGGAAAAAATACGGTAATATGTACACTAGAGCTCTTAGAACTCTTTCTGACAACTGTGTATGTAAATATACAATTATCTCATGATTTTCTTTTTTTTTCCTTTCTCCATTTTTTTGAAATATTAATTCATTTTCACAGTTACTGGTACATTTTAGATATACATATACGTAGTAACATTCACCATAAGGAATTTGTATCTGTACATGATATATCTTGCTTCAACTTTCCCCCCATTCTTCTCCTCTCCCTTCAACCCCTCTTCCCCTCTTTATTTACAAAGGCTTTGTTTCCATTTGTTTCTTCCTAGTCTCTTTTTGTCCCTCCCTTCCTTTCCCCCTCCCCCTTCCTTTGTTCCCCTTTCCACTTGAACAATTTCTTCCTTTTCCCCAATACATATTATACATTTTGTTCCTTATTTACACTTTCAGTTTCTCACACCAGAGAAACAATGTAGTATTTAAACACGTGTGTCCAATTTATTTCACTTACAAGTTTAAGTTTACAAACATATGAGTTTTGAGTATAAGAACAAAAATGAAAAGATTTGAAATCAGAATTTTGTACATAGACAAATTACACATTTAAAGACAGCCATTGCTACACAAAGTGAATATTCTAGTCACAATCTTTGAAAATATTATTTCAATAAGTATTTCTGGAAGATCAGATCAATACATCACCAAAAGAATGAAAGAAATCTAGAAGTAAGCTTAATAGAGGGCCTAGACCTAAAACAGTTCTAGAAATAAACCAGGCCATATTTTATTTATGAGATAGTTACAATGAGTACATTAATCATTATAAAATAAATGCATACATGCGTATATATGAATGACAATGAACAATCTTTTTGAAGATGGTGAAAAGTACCACAGACCTGAAGGAAAAAGAAGTTTACTGTCTGCCATGGAAGGGCCCAGATACCATTTAAGAGAGACTTCCAACTCAGGAGCGAGAATGCAGTTAGCTCACTGTCTACCACTGCTGGTGCATGCAGGCTCCCTTCCTTCCTATCAAGAACTTGCCTTCAGAGGGCAGGTCTGGTCAGCAACAGGTCCTACAGAAATGATGGTACCTGGCCATTTCTATCCAACCCGGAACTCTTTTAAGAGACAATCTTTGCTTTGGGTTTTACTCCTCAGTAACTCGAGAAATTTCCAAATCAGCATGGCAGATCCCCTCTACGAGGCTGCTTCCACTCCTCTTTCTCTTCCCAGGGAAGGATCTTCTCAACTTCACTTCCTTTCTCTTTTATTTTAAAAAAACAGCTCCCCCTCAGGCTTTGACGTTTCTCCCCCCATCTCAGAATCTGCTTTCTAGAACATTCCCGCGAACACAGTGCCTTTGAACTTTTTTCTCATCTGTGGTTAGTTGTTAACTCAGGTTCTTGGTAACAACTCGGCTTAAATCTACCCAACTCTTTTACGTACGTATGTGTGGACTTAGGAATATACAAGTGTGTACATTCGGGATGGATACAAATGTAGTAGATGTTTCTTTATATATCCTCTTACATTTCATTATTTATTCCTATTTATGCTTACTCCAAAATCTTTGTGTGCCTCATATACACAGACCTTCTGGTATATTTAGTACATATTCTTCTCATCTGATATATTTAAAAGAGAAATTGATATTACTGTTTTAAGATGGTGACTTCACTTCATTAGGGCATCCTAATGATCCATGTCCTAAAGCGATAATGATGCACTCTTAATTTAACAAATAAGCCGGGTGTGGTGGCACATGCCTGTAATCCCAGCACTCGGGAGGCTGAGGCAGGAAGATCGTCACTAATTCAAGGCAGCTTTGGCTACATAGTGAGTTCACATCCACCCTGAACTGCTTAGCAAGACTCTCTCTCATCAAACAAAAAACTTAATAGGGTCAAAAAACTTAATAAATAATTGCTGCCTCAAAGGCAACTAGGAACAGTAATGTCATTTTCCAACTTATTAAAAGTCAGGTTGGCTTCTAGGCTAGGTTGTTTCTTTCCTTACTAAGTGTGTGTGGGTTCAACCCTCCATCTTTGTCCTTTTGTTTTAGAAATCTTCCTAATACCAAACACTTTATGATCTTGTCAGCAGTACATTTAGTACTTTGAAATATTGCAAACTTTATTTTCTGTTTCAGTGCAAGACTTCTATTAATTGAATCAGATGTTGAATTTCTCCTTGAAGACTTGGCTAAGAGTTCTGCATCACCCTTGATAAGAAGAGAGACTACTGATTTCCAGCTTTTATTATAACCTATTTTTTTCCTGTCAAAATGTCCTTTAATAAGAATGTTTTTAATCTCTTTAAATTAATGAATCTCATTAAATGGCTCTTAAGAAAATCAATTTGATGATGGTTGACAGTTTTTTTTTTTTTTTCCCCCAGATGTAAAGCTTAAGATAGTTTCTTTTTTGAAAAAGATGGGAAAAAGTCATTCCCATACTACACTATTTTGTGACTCCCTGACAAATTCTTTCTAGGGTTGGTTTTCTGGTCTGTAACCAAAGAGTAATACAGTTGTAGGGAAAAAAAAAAGACTTAGATACACATCAAAGAACAAGACCCCAGGGACAAGGAGGTTTAAGAAATTGTGATATTTTGGGTTTGCAACACTCTTTTTGTCAACACTATTTCTAGGCTTGTACCTTTTATTACTGGTTTTTATAAAGTGACCAGTTGTTTTTTTGGTTAAACTACAGTGTAACTTCAAGATATTCCCCCAAATATACTCCTGGGATGTTTTTCTTCCTGACCTATGACTTAATTTAGTACTGAAGATATTACATTTTAATATCACTTATTTTTACACAACTTGCATATTTTAATTCATTTGGGATACGTTTTGCTGAAGGTCCAAGAACATGTTATATTATGTCCTTATTAGTACTCCAGACTAGAGATGGGAGTAGGAGAGTGAACAAGAGATTTTAGTTATTTGTTTATTTTATTTATTTATTTATTTATTTATTTATTTATTTTTGGTGCTGGGGATCGAACTCGGGTCCTTGTGCTTGTTTATATTTAAACAAACATTTTGAACAGAATGTTCATATTTTTTATGTGGAACAGCCACACTCTCAACTTTCTCCTCCAATTTTTCTGTTCGTCCAAAAGTGTACATGCGCTTCCCACAGAATAGCCATGACAGATGAATAAAGTGTGCTTTAAAAAGTCATCAAACGACAGACATATATGATCTGCATGCTCTGAAGCCCTGCTCAGGACAGGAAAGAGCGCAAGGGGAAGAAAGGGAGGGAAAAGAAACACAGAAAATTATCTCATAGTAGCCAACCAAAAATGATATGAAAAATTCACCTTTCACATTAGAAAAATGACATCTTTACATTCCATGTGAGGTGCATCTTTCTTTTCCGGTAGTTTTCTTAAGTCACAGACAGCACCAAATAAATTCAATTGTTTGAACAGAATAAGAGAATTGAAGAATGACTGAATGAAGAATAAGATCTTCTGGTTGTCAGACAATAATACTCATTCGTGGATGTGGGATGTGTGTGTGTGTGTGTGTGTGTGTGTGTGTGTGTGTGTAGAAAGAGAGAGAGCAAGAGAGAACACGAGAGAGAGAGGGAGGAGAGATATATGTTTTATACCATACCTCATGTCAAGCAGTAAAACTCAGAATATATTAAATAGGCAAATATATTTTTCTAGATTTTATAAGAGGACAGAGATGTACTACTTTCTCCGAATATCTCACTGCATAGAACAAACAGAGATTCTCTAATTGGCAGTTAGTTGTAAAGTCATCACAGAAGAGTCACTAAGTACATTCCTTATCATCTTAACATCACTGGCTATGCTTAGGAGTCTGGGTTTTCAGCTCTCCAATTACTGAAAATATGACTTATTTTATTATTTTAGACTAAAAAGGGAAAAAATAATCATTGAAAGAATGAGTAAAACCAAGTCCTATTTGCTTGTGACCTTTCTACTGTCCAAGTGCTTGGTCATTAGGGTACATTGGTCAGGTTGTTCTGGCCTGTGTGTTGCAGCATCAAGATGGAAGAAGAGACTACCTTGTACAAGCTGGGGAAGGGACTCTCAGCAGCTTGTTTGAGGGGCTGATCCAACACAGTGCTGGATGGCTGAGTGAGGGTTAGGGTTTAGGAGACTGATGATCTTTTTGAAAGAGAACTGTCAAAGTCAAACAAGGACCAATAAATCTTTAAAGATGAAAACAATTATGTACGAGTAGCAGAAGAGGGGATGTATATTATTTTCAAATACAGTATATTTTAATGCATATCAGTTGAAGGGCTGGACGTAAGTCAGATTTATTCAAGAGGAAGAACTCGCCAACTAACTGTCAGATCTTGAGCAACAGCTTCTATATATTTATCAACATTCATCTTAATCCATTAATTCCATATCTCATAGGGGAAAATAGAATAATTAACTGAAGCTTCAGGGTTATTTTTATTCATAGGACTTTCAAATCACATACACTTTCCCAAAAGGTATTCAAGAACAAAATTACTGTACCCTAAATGCAGCAATTTTATTTGTGGAAATGGAAAAATAAAAGACAAATCTTTTATCTGCCCTTGGAGTATCCACAGCATACTACACTCGCATGCATTTTTTTTTTCTTTTTCCCCAGGTGACAGATTATCAGGAGGTTGTTAAAAATCCTAGGACTCTTAAATAATATATTCATGAAACTTCTAATAACCAAACTTGAAAGTTTAGAAGGAAACTACACGGGGAAAGAATGCACATGATGTGGACTGTGAAGATGCTGAACACTATAACTCGCCCTGTCAGTCATGGGTTCATTGCACCTCTGATTCAGAGGTCCATGCTGCCAGCTTCACTTGGGAGCAGGGCTGCACACTCACCTTCTCCAGTCCCAGGCAGCAGGAGCAGCCCAAACGAGGGAGGGCTGAGCAACCATATTCAACCAAGTAAAAGAACAAAATGGTTGAAGAGATCACACATTCAAAATTCTTTTATAAAATACTTTCTAAATCCTTCAGTTATGAAATTGAAGAAAAATTATTACTCTTTAAACTGTTTAAATTCTCCCTGTATATTATTTACTTCTGCTATAAACTTTTTTTTGAAAAAGTCCCTGAAATAAATCTCAATGTTTAGGTAAAGGATTGGTAACTATGACCCACAAGCTAACTGTGACATCTACTCATTCTTGTACAGCCTGAGACTTAAGGATGCTTTTTTTTAAAGTTTTTAAATGTTTAGATTTTAAAATATTACCTAAATGCCTACACAGCAGACTCTATTTTTCTGTCTGGCCCATTAAAGAAAAATTGTCCAATCTCCATCCTAGATAATTATCTCCTTTACCTTTAGATACTTAGATAATATATACACAAGTTCAGATGCAGGAAACGACAGGGTAATGCAAAATTATGTTGCAATTTTCTTTTCTTTGTTCTCCTTGAATTATTCTTTAAACTACTTCCTCACTTGGGGAATGAGCACATAATAATGAAAAGAGTATATAATGAAATGAATAAATTACTTGCCAACAAATGAATTAACACGGAGCCACTGGTGCAAAAGACTTTAAAGCTAGAGGTCAGATACCATATACACAGGATCTCATAGCACACAAACTCTAATAATTTGGTCTCATCTCTTGCTCTAGATTGCATGATAGAGTTACAGTTTCTGGCAAAGAACTTTAGTCAATCAGAGAGCCCAAGTTTCAAAATACTAATTGGTTGGCTGGCAAATAATAGCAAGTTAGTAATTCCTGTGAATAGAACATAGCTCTACTGATGTCCAAAATGATCCCCAGATTGTCACAAGCTGTACACATCTCCTAAGTTATCACACCATTATGCCATCTCTATGTGCACATAGGCAGTAGAAAATACTCAGGGATGACCACTAACACTCATGTTGGGTAGGTCCAGAACTGGGATTTGGATTCATTTTTTATTTTCTTTGCTTATATTTTGTAGTTCTTTTTCTGTTTTCATTGTTTACATAACTATATTGTAATGATTTCTTCTTTTTATTTTTGGTTAATACATGTTTATGGTACATAATGAATATATTCATTATGGGTAGTTTGCACAAGTACATGACACATTTTAATTCTTTTTATAATGGTTTTATATGGAGAAAAATGAGCTACTCATCTGCTACAAAGGCTTAAAAATTAAGGGGGCAGCAGGTGCAAATTAGGTGTGTTTGGGGATCAGACCAGAAGACTTTTGAATTCAGACTCTGCCATTGCCTGTTTATGTGACATTTTCAAGATCTCAGAGTGTCAATTGCTGCATCTATGAAATAACAGTGATGGTAATATACCCCAAAGTGCTTTCATAAAGGTAAAATGTGTAAGTTTTAACTTAGAAAAGCTGTCATGAGGCTCCTAATAAAGAACTACTGTGTGCTAAGTGTGTGGTGTAGGTAGTTATTTCTCCATTTTTCAGAACAATACAGTGCAATGCCGGGGTCACTAAAACAGGGCACTAACATAATAAGGAATGTCTGCATTAGTGATGTCTTCTATAGTTTCTTCTGACTAGAAGGGGCTGTAGACTCTACCTACTGGGGATTTTGTGCTCTCCAACTACCTCGGGGTGTTGTGGCTCAGGCTAGATTGGAGTAAAAAACCTGTTAGAAGACAATGAGAAAAGAGTTAGTGACTATCGAGTTGTCTGCTTGATGGGAGCAAGAAAGAAACTTTACTATTATATTGCATATGTGGAACCCAAATATGAGGAGCAGGTCAGATTATCACACTTCTTGTGAAGGATAAGAAGGAGGTTAGAGTGGCTATCTAACCCTAACCTCAACCCTAACCTGCGAGTCATAGCCTTAGCAAAGATGACCCACATAATGGGTCTATTTAAAAACCGGAACCTCAACACTGGTGGTCTCCTAAGCTGTTGTGAATTAGGGTCATTAGTGACTCTACTTATCTGTACCTGGAACAATACTAGAGTCTTACGTTCTGAAGAGGAGCCTCAGGTCTTCCTGAGGTTCTCAGAGGAATAGCTTTTTGCTTAGTCCTGTGAAAATTCTGGGGACTATTTCCCATGTAGGATTTTTATAGTTTGTCCCTGCATTCTTTGAGGAAGGACCAGAATAGTTCCTCAGGAACTGGGAATAAGACACGGGTTTGAGGCACTGCAGGGCTGCTCCTCTTGCCGCCCTATCAGCCTTCTGATTTCCCAAGGACACTTTAGACCTGTCTTTTTGGGATCCCTGGCAATGAGTGGCACCTGTCTGCTTGGGAATATAGTCTTCCTCCAAGAATTGCAGAATTCCCTTCTTGTGTTTTATAGAGTGTTGCTTATTAGTCAGCAGGCTTTTTCTTTACAGATTGCTCCATGGGCATGTAGCACCAGCCTTGGCATCTATATCAATAGGTAGCTTCTTGCCTTTTCCTAATATCAATGACCAAGTAAGAGCTATGAGCTCTGCTTTTTTAGCACAGGTGCCTGGGGGACGTTGGCCTCAATAACCTGTTGTGAAGTCACAACTGCATGACCTGCCTTTCCATGTCATTCTTGGACAAAGCTACTAGTGTCAGTGAGCCACACCTCCTTGGGGCTGTGGAGAGGCAGGTCACTGAGGTCTTGCCTGCTTGCAGAGGTCTGGGAGGTCGTTTTTTTCACAAGAATAGTTAACTTTTGGGCCTGTAGGCATCAAGGAGGCAGGATTAAGAGTTTTCGTAATAACCTCAGGGGTGCCTAAGAGCTTGGCCTGGTACTTAGTAAGCCGTCTCCTGTTAACCTTTGGTCCCAAGAATCGCTCAGACTGATAGGGAGTCAGAACTTCAAGTTTCTGTCAGGAGCCACCTGTTGGCTAATTAGGTCAAGGGATGCAGTGTAGCCCCCCAAAAGGTAAAATCTATTTTGACCTTTGCCATGATTTGAGAATGCCCTTAATTTTGCTAGTAAATCTCTTCCTACCAAGGAAGTAGGACATTGTGAGACAAGTAGAAGCTCATGATTAAAGATTTGGGAGAGAGGGTTAAGTCACTTGATGGCTCTACCTAGTCTTTCAAAGCTCCCACGAGATCAGGGTGGACTCTCCCCCCACTGAGATCCCTGTAGCCACTTTGAGCTACTTGATGGATCTACTTACCCAGGGTGGAGCCACTTGGGAGATAGTATCTCTGCCATTTACCAAGATAGTAAAAACTTAGGGATTTTGTTTAAGGAGTAGAGATGGAAACCTCTTTTAAGAAAAAAAACCTTTAAAATCCTAAGAACTAGGATGTCTCTCCTTTGACTCACAGTCACCTGAGGTAAGCTTTACTGGCTGTTCTTTTCTTCTGCTCAGGCTGTCAGGCACATGTTTCTAAGTCACCTGCATTTCGTTAGACTAAACAAGGAAGAGATCTAGCCTAATTCAAAAGGGGGAGAAAGCCCACGTGGTCTCTGAGCTCAGAGGTTTACCTCCTATCTACAAAAGGGAGATTTTCTGGTGACCATGAAGTCATTTGAAATCGAACATAGTGGAACCCACGTGGCTGACTCATGTGACAAACCAAAATGGAACTAACTAGGATGCAATAATGACTCAAGAAAGAAAAGTCCATCTAGGGGAAAAATGCAGACGAAACACTGAGCACAAAAAGGAGGAAATTCAGGTTGGTGGCTACTTAGGCAGGAAATCAAGTAACCAACAGCCATCTTTTCCCCAAAAGAGTGAGAAAATTGAGCAAAGTATTACCGAGACTGAACTCTAGGTCCCACACATGGTACCCAAACAATCTGTTGGAGAAACAACAACAAAAATGTGCCCAAAGGTCCTTACCTGCTGCGCCTGGCTGGCTAAGCCAAATATGTTACTGGATTTTGGGGTGCTAGATTCTCCTTCTAGAGGCAGTTTCTAGGTTCTTTCTGTCCTAAGCAAAGACTTGGTCAAGACAAGCATGAAAAGTAGCAAAGTTCTATTAAAGATAGGAAGAGAAACAGGCTCTTCATAGCAAGTGTGGGCCAAGTAAATGTAGGAAAAGACTTGTGACCTACAGTGTAAGGATCCACACAGGAGAGAAGAGAGTGGCAAAAAAGTAACTGTCTCTTTTATATCATCTACTCCTCAGGCTGAGGTCAGGTCTAGACCATCCTGTCAAAAACCTGCTCGAGTTCTCACTAGAAGTCTACATGCAGGGCTTCAGGAACTGTTCTGCACATAGGTAATTAACAGGTCACTCCTACTACCCCAGCTAGCTTTGCCACAACCTAATCTCCTATCTCAGTAGCCCATCCAGTCCTCATTCTCTGGACAGACCATGCTAGTGCCCAGCAACTATGTGGTTGCGTCACTTGCCTCTGACCACATTTAAGGTGATTAGAGCTGGGAACAAGGGGCAGAAAGCTGGTGTAAGAAGGCTATAACATTTGAGGAAGCTAAAGTGAATTTGGTGACTATGAAATTGTCCAGCTTGGAAATCTTAAGAAGTTATTAGTCCAAAAGGTTAGCAGCAAATAGATTGATATCAGAACAGAAGCGGTGGTTAATCAGCTACCACTCTTTTAGATATTCAGTTTTTCTGGATAGTAGTAATGTTTTTCTTCCTGCTTCCTGCCTACAACACTGACAGAAAGATGAGATAGTTATATAATTACATTAGAATAACAAGGCAGTTCAGGGAGAGGCTAATATCCTGGTGGTTGTTTTAGAATAATTTGGTGGAGCTGCCACCACCATCTTGTTGAGAGCTGTCTTGCTTTTCAGGAATTGCAGAGACCAGCGAGCCCAACTATCCTCTACTTTTTAATTTAGTAGGAACTTGCAAAATGATTAAAAAGAAGCCACATGAAGATCAAGTGGTTTAGAAAATAAGGACAACATGATAACTTTTAACAATGACTTATAGGTTTGTTTCAGTTGTCGCTTTTGTAAGTCAAACACAAGATTTGAATTATTTCATATTGGTCTTTATTTCTTCTGCTCCAAATATCTCCCCAATTCCTGCCCAATTAATTTTTCTTTCTCGCCTTTACACAAACACACACACACATAATATAGTCACGAAGAAACAGACACAACACACACATACATGTGGACATATTACACTACACTAATAGACACACAGACACACCTTACAGGAAGATTTATATTCTTTGGACAAAATCTGCACATATAATTCATGTCCATATAATACAACCATGAAGCATAATGTAGCCTTCTAAACTATTTCTAATTTTCCATTTCTCGGATCCTCAATTTTACCAACTATAAAATTAGGAAGTAAAAACAATCCTTCCAAGATTAATATAAGACTTGGAAAATACTTAAAATATTTTGAATTGAAAGTAACACAAATTTATATTATATGCTCTTTTATTTGTATGTAAAAAATTTAAATCAATAATTTGTTCATATTAACGAGATAAAGTTTGATAATTTGATATATGTTTGTAATGTACAGTGATCAAACCAGGGGCCGACATTTCCAACTCTTCAAACATTAAAAAAAAATTTGATTAATACATAATAGTACGTAATTATGAGATACATGGTGATATTTTAATATGTGTATACCATATGTACTGACCAAACCAGGGTACTTAACACACCCATCTCCTTAACATTTGTGTTTAGAGTTTCGCAGTTCCTTTCTTCTAGTTAGTCATAAAACATATAGTAGGTAACTGTAAACTGTGCCCCTCCCCGTGCCGTAGAACAGTGATTATTAGAGGCTGAGAAGCGTAAGAGGAATAGAGGGAAGTTGGATAGTAGTGGATAGTAGGTACCAAAATATACCTCTATGCTTTCTTAACCAAAATAGGCATCATTTTGTGGTGAAACGGAATCGTTCCACAGAATGGATCTGAGTAACAAGAGCTTGGATGGTGTCCAAACAGAGACATGAAGAACCAAGGCTCTCCCCAGGTCCCAGGTATGTACAGGACTTGCCTGCTGCCCCCACTGTTCATGACATTCTTTTGAGCAGGCAGTTCCTCTGAGACGATATAGCTGCTCAGTGCTCTTTTTTTTTTTTTTAATGAAAAATAAAATGGGACAAAAGATATATGACAGGATGTAATGAGAAATAAAGGCAAAAAGGAATAGAGGTAGAAAGAAAGAATGGTGAGGCAGCTCTGTCTCGTCTTGCTTCTTCCTGGAGCAGGATAAAAGCAGTGTCCACGTGGTTGCAACAGCACTGGTGTTTGCCCTTGCAGCGCTCATTTCCCCACACTGATGAAAGAAAATATGGCCTGGTACATATTTCTTTTTCAATTTTTTCATCTAGGCTAACCATCCCATGAATTCTATTTTTTACTTGAAAGTTTGGCTCCCAAATCACACAGCTGTTTCTCACTAATCCCTCAGGGATTTCATTCACACATACTCAGTATCGCTTGCCGGGGTCACATTCCTACTAGGAGGTCCTTTCGGCGACTGGGGAGAAGAGCCTGTTTCCAAGTGGAATCTGTTTCTAGGCCAAATTTTCAGACAAGTACGTATATTTCTGGCTAAGTATCATCTTTAAAAGCACCTAGGTTTTTGTTGTTGTTGTTTTTTAATCTTGGTTCTAAAGCAGAACCAAGAATAAGATGACCTTCAATGTGTTGTGGAGCACATGACTGAATTTGTTAGTTGATTTAAAGAAAGACAGAAAGTTTGATCCTTACAGGTTCTAATCCTAGCTAATCATTTGACTTTACCATTTATAAAATGAGAGTTCATTCACTTAACTTTCCATCACTTTTTGCATTTCATTGTCTAACACAGTGTAGTGCATGCTCAATGAGTAATTGCTCAATAAATAAAAGCAGGCATGATTGAGAAACTCCCTTTTCCTAGTCTACAGTGGTTTTATGATGGTAAACCAAAAATATAACTCTGATTATATTTGAAAACTCAAAAGAATGTAAGAGGATGTCATGAAACTACCAAAAGTAAGTTATTACTCACTACAAAATGTATCTATAGCCCCAAAAAACTAATATATACTCTTATACTATATATAAACTCTGTATAATATACTATGGAGGTGATTTAGCTTGCCTACATGATAGGCACTTAACACTGCTGGAAGTAGATTAGAAATGTTTATTTCAACCTCTTTTCTTTCAAATAGGAAAACTGAGACCAAGCAATTTAGTAAGACCCAACTCAATGTATAGAGTTGGTTAGTAAATGTATTTGTTAGTTTGGTTTGAGATCATAAGGGATTTTTTAAGAAAAACACTAATTTTCTTGTTTTTCTGCTGGTAGAAGGACTTTTTTCTTAAATTTTAGTATCGAACTAGGATATCAAGCATCTGACCACCCTTGGGATAAGAAAGGCTTATAGAGTGTTAAGCTGCCAAAGCCATGCAGTCCCTCTATAGGTTGACTCATCCTCATTGGAGCTTTCCTCCCACAGCAGTTAGGTCCGGTGACTTCTGTTTTGTATGATTAAATCTTGCTGTTACTTGGAAGAAGTCCAGGCAGCAAATATTTGCGAAGGGAGTCAGCAGAAAAGGAGACGGGAACAGGAGTGTCCACTGTTTTCTACCCACAGTGAGAGATTCTGGACACGGAGCTAAGTAAGGACTGTACAGTGTTCATAAGGACCTCATTGTCACGGGCCAGACAGACCAATGGCAATGGCAACTGCGGATCTTATGACAAGTGGTTTGGCAAAATCCCACAAAAGATGTTTTGAGGACATGGTGGACAAAATTCACCATCCATTTGGGTTGAGATCTGGGTGGCAGGAGTTGGCACTTAGGAAAGGGCTAATGCCAAGTTGTATGTCAACCCCAGGGGCAGGAGAAAACACAGCCACATAATTTCTAATAGAACTCTGTCTTGCAACTTGTAGCCTCTTAAAGTTCTGTTCTCCAGACTACATTTTTACACAATGGATGATACATTTTCACAGTGAAGGAAGGAGCTGTGAGATTCTACAGCTTTCTTAAAATTGAGTGTTCAATATAGATTAGGAAAAAGAAGAGATAAAGATGACCAATACTAAATAAGAAACTCGTCCCTGTATATCTAATAATTGGGTAGGCATTCTCTGGCACCACTCTGTTTGAATAAAAACAAAACAAATTATTTTCCACCATCTGATGCCAGTTTCCATAGAAATAGGCAAAAGTTGTCCATAGAACAGAGATATAAAATTTCATGGGAATAGGGATCTGTTGGAGAGAATTAAGCACATATGTGAATTTTACTTATCATTGACAGACTTAGTCTTGTTCTAATGCTTATACTTGAGTCTACTGCTCTTCATTTGCCCTTTAATATGATTTGAGCAGCTTGTCAACTGTGTGCCAAGCCCCTGTCCTAGTATTGATTAGAGAGGTTGAAAGAACTTTGCTGCTGAGATACTTGACTGGAAGTAGGAAAAATAAGTGGAAGAAAATTATTGCACAAAAATCCAATAAGACAATTCCTAAGAAATCCTACAGTGCTTAGTAGGCAAAATGAGGTCCAGATTTCACAAGGGCACCATCAAAACCAAAGTCTTGGGGATCAGATACAAGTTGCACATTTGAAAAATCATGTAGATGAAGTATAGGAAGAAATAGTGGAAAGGAAGTGCTATGTTGAAGAAATAGAATTATTGCTTTATGTGGCGAGAAAAGTATTTTCACTCGATTTGATTATCAATGTTAAAAAGTGCATGGTATGAATATGTCAAAAATTTAAGAGTTTACTTTTCTCTGGATGACAAATTTTAAAATATGTGTTTTATCTGTATTTTTAATATGGTATATATTTTCTTATAAGAACTGGAATCTAGAATTTAATACAGAAAATTTGTAGATTTCACCAGTGATGGGATCTTGAGCTACTGAGGGCTTTGGAAGGCCAGCTGTATGTGGAATGTGAGGGAAAAGAGGAGAGAAAAACTAGGTAGGAATACTGCAATGAGGATAAATAACAAGAATCAAAATCTATGTCTCTTCAAGTAAACAAATTATGATTGATACACAATAATGGACTATTTAATGGGAGAAATATATAAATATGCTTGTCCTCATCAAAACTACCCCTGGCTGATAAGCTGATTTCCCAATTCAGAAGATGGAAGCAATTCAGCAAATCCACATAGGAGCCATATCTAAATGACAAGAGTCTGATGCTAAAGCTTAAGTGCAGTCATTATGCAAAAATGACCTTTATGCTTGCAAATATGGTAATTCTATATAAATGACACTCTTATCCAGATTTAGTCATAAGTAAATATTTTCTAATGTAAACCCAAGCCCAGAATCAAACCAAGATATGCTTTCTATATTGTGTTGTACTGTTACTCTTTTTTAAAAGTAATTCTGCATATTTAAAAGAAATTTCATTTTTTCCCCTAAACAGTACTACCTTATTTAAGGTGGATTTCACCATATGGCAAAGTCTTTCAGTAGTTGTTCTCCTGTCTTCTATTATTTAAGGGTAAGAGTAGAAGTCTGAGGTCAGCTGTAGTTTTCTTATTTTGCCTATGTGATATGTGTACTTCTTCATAATTTTAAAAAGATTCATCTAGGTATGCATTAATTTTTTGAGGAAGAACAAAACTGGTATTTATTTCATCACTTTTTTTCTCAATTTAAATGTGATAAATGACAAAAACATATAAGTTATACTTATGAGAATGTTTCAATGTATACATTTTGTAATATTTTAATTAAGTCAAACATATCTCTCCTTTGAAACTTCTATCATTTCTTTTTAGCAAACATGCTCAAAATTTTTTAACTTTTTGAAGTTCACAGTACATCATTGTAACCTATAGTCACACTACTGTGCAAGGCCATAACAGATCTTATTCCTCTCCAGCTGTAATATTTATCAATGCTTTCCTCATCTATTCTGATCTCCTATTCTCCAAGTATGCGGTAACCATGAGTTGATAAGTTAATACTTTCAAATTCTATGAGATCATTTTTTTTTGTTTGTTTGTTTTTGTTTTTTGTGGGGCCGGGGATCGAACTCAGGCCCTTGTGCTTACAAGGCAAGCACTCTAATCACTGAGCTAAATCCCCAGCCCCAAGATCATTTTTTTTATTTTATGGTCTACGTCTAAGATCATCCACTATTTGTCATTCTGTGCCTGGCTTATTTCACTTAAAATGATCTCCTGTTCCATTCATGTTGTTAAAAGTGACAAGATTTCACTCATTTTTATGGCTGAATAGTATTCCCTTGTGTATAAGTACCACATTTTCTTTGTTCATTCATCAGTTGATATCCATTAGGCCATTTCCATTTCTTGGCTGCAATGAACATTGGAATGCAGATGTCTCTTAAGCATACATATTTCATCTCCTTTGGATATATACCAAGAAGCTGAATTGCTGGATTATATAGTAATTCTGTTTCTAATTTTAGGGGAACCTCCATAACGTTTTCCATAATGGTTGCACTAGTTTACATCCCCAACAGTGTTCAAAGATTTCCCTCTCTTTACCTCTTGCCAGAACTTGTCATCTTTTGCCTTTTCATAAGTCATTTTACTACAATGAAATGATATTGCTTTATTGTTTTGTTTGCATTTCCTTGATTAGTAATGTTAAATGTTTTATCATAAACCTATTTCTCATGTGTGTCTTTTGAAAAATGTCTATTTTGATCTATTGCCCATTTCCTAATTGGGCTATTTGGATTTTGTTATTTTCTAGGGTTTGTTACTGTTACTTTTTGCTATTGATGTTTCGAAGTTCCTTATTTATTCTGGATATTTCCTGTCAGAAGTATAGTTTACAAATATATTTCTCCATTTTGCAAGTTCTCTTTTCACTGGTCATTGTTCCATTTCTGTGCAGAAGCTTTTGAGTTTGATGTAATTCTGTTTGTATAGTTTTTACCTTTGTTTCTGTTTTTGAGGTCTTATTAAAAAAAAATTGTTGCCTATTCCAGTGTCCTGTGTTTTCCCTCTGTTTTCTTCTAGCAATTTCATAGCTTCAAGTCTTACATTTAAATCTTTAATTCATTTAGCCTTAACCTTTGTAATTGATCAAAGATTGGGATTTGATTTTATTCTTCTTTAAATGGGTACCCAGTTTATCCAGCCTCATTTATTGAAAAGACTACCCTTTCTTATAGCATGTTTAGTGGTACCTCAATTCAATAATGCTTCTGTTTGAACAATTTGATTCGTAAACACAAGTGTTTGGCAGAGGTTTTTTTTCTTTTCCACTCATGAACTTCACATTGGGTGATGGATAGGACCACGGCCATCTTGCCTGCACAAACATAAATTTGGCCATCTTCCCCAGAATCACGGAATGAATTAAGTTCATAAACCATAAACTTAGTATCTTTTCAAACTTCAGTTGGTGGTAGATATATGGGTTTACATCTAGTTATAAGCCATCATATTCCAACCCTGACCCACCAAAGACTCATGCATTTAGTCTCCATCTCTAAGAGTTCCCAGAGCCGTGACAGTTTCACCACTACTGAAAAGTCCAAGTCAAAATTCTCCTCTGAGATTTAAGGCAAAATCTGAGCTGCCAGCCCCTGGAAAAATGAACATAAAGTTAAATCTTCCAACGTACAATGGCACAAGGTAAACATTCCCATTTCAAAAGGTAGAAATACGGGGATCAAAATGAATGGGACCATAACAAGACCCAAATCCAGCAGGGCAAACATTAGATCCTACAGTTCCATGTCCAGTGCCCGGGGCAATCTATGGCGAGATGTGAAGTACAAAGGGGTTGGGTGGCCCTATCCCTTTGGCACCGCGGTGGTTGTAGCATTCATGGCCTCTCTCTGGGCCTGGCTTTGCTCACTCCTTGCGCCTTTATTCAGATGATCTACGTTCTCGGCTTCTCCAATGTTCTGGAGTATCCAGTGAACCTTTGACTTCACACTCACATCTTCACACACTGCCCACTCAGGGACACACCACCTGACCTTGCAGGCTGTCTTCTGGCATCTGGATGGAAGCCTCCTTGATCACACAACTCTTGCTTTCTGCACACACCTGAAATCAGCACTATGTGGATGACACCAAGGTCTGCCACCAGCTGGAGCAATAGCCAGACTTCCTTCTCTCTTGTTTGCAGGGGTCGAATGCTGGTATTCGTGAGTCCTAAGAGCCCAATTTCAAGGAATAAATTCCATAAGTTGCCACCACTCAGGATCATGGTGCCCCTGGGCTGTCTTCTCAAAGCAAAGTCCTTAACCTTTGCAATTTTGAGGCTGCAAATGGTGTAATCCTGCTGGTTCTTGCGATGCTCTCGGGGTATCTTCTTTTATTTTTCTGTTGCAAAGTACTTGGCATTTTAATGCTAGTCTTTTCAGTAGCCAAGTTCTCCTCTGGTCCATTTTTGCAAGCTGCAGCTTTACCAGAGCTTCTTCTCTAGCCAAACTCAAAACTTTTGAAATCTTTCCACTGAGCTCTTTGTTCTTGATTCTCAAGGTAAAGCTGGCTAGTAGCCCCCAATAGCACCCATGCCAGGATTAGACTGCCTTGAAATTCTTTCCATCAGATTAACTAGTCCACCTCCCTTAATCTTAGTGTCCCACAAAATATCTGGACATGAGCAAGAAGTGCAGACAAATTTCCCGTCAGGGCATAAAACTCACAGCTTGGAGTACAACTGCCAATAGACTCCTTCTTCCCAGCTGGAGCCTCTTGAGCCTGGTCTTTTTCCAGCTGAATTATAGTCAAAATTCTGACTTCTGAGCTCTGACCAGAATCTCCTCTCAAATTTGGCTCGCAGCACTCTAGGCTGCTTCTGCAGCTGCCATCTCTATACCTTTCTAAACTTCTCCCACAAGCCAGTTCCAAGGGCTTCCGAACCACACAATCAGGTAGTCACAGTAACAACCTACTTCTCTGGTACCAAAATCTTCCCTAATTACTTTCTAATCGCCAAGATCAATATATGTGTTTCCAGGCCACCCCCACAGTGACCCGCCTCTTCCTACCAGGCTTCACCTCCCAATATCACACTCAACTATAAACCTAACATTGAACTAATTAATTACCATGCAGACATAATCCCTTCAGCTCCCAAAAGCCGCACTTGCTGTGTTTCCCTGAAAATAAGACTTAACCAGGAAACAATCAGCCTTGAAAACTAGACATCAAAAATGCCAACTCCAATCGCTTTGCCTTACCTGCCATTAAAGAGCAGCCACCAAGCAATGGACTGGTGACGTTTCGTCTTGTGTATGACACTAGCCCATCATCACGGTAATGCTCAGTGATTCTTTTCTGGTTAGGTCATATTTGCAAGGAAATATAGCAGAAACACATGAAGTTTTGGGGAAACATCCAGGTAGAAGCCTTAACAAATGGATTTGAATTTGTCAAATGCTTTTTCTTTTTTATTAAGATGATCATGCTGCCATTTCCTTCATTCTCCTGATTTTGTGATTTATATTATTTACTTTTGTATTGGGGAGCCAGAGTTTCATTACTTAAATAAGCACCTTTTAGTAACATTGCTAGACCTATTTACTGATATTTGGTTCAATATGATTCCATTTGTGATCCTGAGGGATATTTATCAGTCATTTTTTTTTGTTTGTTTTCTAATGCTTTTTCCAAATTTTAGTGTAAGTTTGCTTGCTTTTGAGGAAGGAGTTGGGAAGAGTCAACTTCTACTTTCTAAGAGAGAACTGGGTAAGACTGAATTACTTCAGTCACCTATGAAGCTTTCTAGTCTTTTGGTATTTCTTCCTGGGAACATTTTTGATATGAATATAGTTGTTAATACATAGATTGCTTTGTAATAGGTACACAGAACGAATAATTTCCTATTCTTCTTTGTTAGGTTTGTGTGTGTATGTGCATGCACCTGAGTTCTGTTTAGGATTTTGGGTAGAGAAAACATATTATAGAATTTCAATCATACTGAGCTTATATAATCTATGAATATACATAATTGTCCATAAAAAAAAGGAGATTTTTTCCTCAAGATATTAGCTTCCTTTTCATGGAGTTCAAAAGTAAAATATAGCAAATTCAAATTGTACCACTAAGAATTAAGCATCCAATTCAAGGGCAGTGATACCTTTGTTCATGTAGAGCTGCAGTATCACATTTGGAGTGCTATATTTACTTATGGGTGTTCTATGCTACACAAATACCTACTAGATTCACACCATCCTAATTCAAGTCTATATATGACAACAAGGCATAAAGTCTCAATCAGTGTCACGGCCAGCATTCTAGATGAAAGTCATGGTAGGGCAGATTTTGCATATATCAAATATTTAAAGGCAGTTTATTTGGCTGATTATTGCCAAATTCTTCAGGTGAACCAAGAAAATGGATTTTCTTAAAATTTGTGAAGCCTTATGTGTCTGAGAAGGTAGTAAGCTGTAATATAGTGTATTTTTGAGTGGCTAATTTGAGAAATAAAATAGTACAGAGAAATACACTTTAGAAAAATTTAAGCCACAAAACAAAGCTTATGTTTCAGAAGATATGATTCAGAGGACTATTTCTGGATTAAATGTCTGCATGATCACGATGTAGAAAGAGGATCTGAAGTAATCTGTTTTGGGCATCAGCAGAACAGCACTTTGAGAACAAGGATTAGTGCTTGGATTATATTATAATGTGCTGGAGGATGCAGAACATTGAATTTTTAACATGTAATAAGAAGTCTTGTTGTATCAGCATGAGTTGGAGAAATGTGAAACATAAAAAATGTTTAAATAAATTACTCCAGGTAACAGTTGAGCTGAGATTTCATTTTGAGCGAGCTGGCTAACCAGCAACTGATATGTTGACCATTCCCAACTCTGTGTTCAATGCTGGCATTTCGGTGGCCTGGAGTTGTCCATGGGAGAAGTACTGCCACCACACAAACTGACAAATGCTAGAAACTAGCACTTTCCCAAAAGTGAGTTTTTTAATCATTTACCAGCTCAACACTTACTTGAAATACACAGAATGTTCAAAAACACTATACCCTTTACCACTAACTATATGGAATTGCAGAGATTTTCAGCTATAAAAGAATTTTTTAAAACAGTAGGCTTAAATTACCAAAGTAGAGGACCTCTTAGCCTCTCCTGACATTAAGGATGTTCAACTACAAAAAGGATGATCACAATATAGAATTAAAGCAGAGAATATCTGAAGACTGGTGGGAGTAAATGAGACTCTTAACTCTAGAATTGTGTGTTTTGCTTTCTATACTCTTTACATATTAAGATGCCACCACAACAGCTTTGTAGAGGAAAAATATCTTCTGCACACATTACTAGGTTCATGGTACAAGCATGCACAGCATAAGTGTCCAAACGCGAATTTATTTCATGTACGTTATATGTGACAAGGTAGACTTTATAAGTAAATGAAAACACAAGAAACAATAAATTTGTGCATTTTTTAATGTGAGGTTTGATGAAGAAATAGCCATGGATAAGTATGCCTGGATTTAAAAAAGTATGACTTAATGATAATAAACTTGGAGCAGGTATATTGCTCTCTCAAATATTATCCTTATAATATATTATAAGGATATATTACAATCCGGGGGAAAAGGAGAAGTCAGAGAGACCTCCCTGCTCCTCCTGTTTCTCGACTGCCAAGGTGGCATATTTAAGGGCACAGTGCCCTGAATTCCATCAGCATCAATGACAATATTAAGATTAGAATGTTCTTTGCCTAAAAAACAAACTGTATTTGCCTAAATTTGAAATTGAATTAAGTTTGGCTTTGTATGTCATCATTAATTTAGCATCTTTGAAAACTAAAGTGTAAAAACCTTGAAGTTTCATTTCAAGTCAGGAAACTGACTCACAAACCAAGTAAAACATTTTCTAAAAATGCCATCCGAAGTCTGGAAGGGTCATTTTATTTTGGGATCATATTTCAGAGCAGCATGACATTTTCCTAGAATCTTGTTTTATGTTGTAAAATACTGCACTAAAATAGAAATTAAGGCTAACAGACTTTATAATCTATTCTTTTAAGAAGGAATATATGTCAATTTTGGCCTTTTATGCAAAACAAAAGCCCCCAGAGTACAGACATAATATTTTTTAATAAAGGCTAATTTAAATTCATCATGTGCTCACTGCCCTTACAGAAGAGCTTGAGCAATGGGGGAAATTTATCAACAACAACAGAACCATTTCTTTATTTATAACACACAAATGAGTAAAATTCTTTTGCAAATGAGAGACCATGAGGGTGAAATACAAAATGTTCTTTGATGACTACTGCTCCATACTAGTAAAACTCTTGTTTTGGCCAGTGGGTGTGTGCAGATCACCCGAAGAGAACAGTCCCTTTTGATGGACACCACCACGGTGATAAGGGCACTTCTACTTTGCTCTTCACTACTTGAAGCCTCTCCAGGTTAGTGCTTTGGAAGTTACTTCTCGGCTGACCTCGGTCATCACGATGTGTGGTGAGTGGCCGCACTCATTAGCAGCCTCCTCACAAGTCTGCCTCCTCCCTGCGTTTTCTAAGATAAGTGGACTTCTACTCCTCCTGTCACTTGTTATTTATTTTCTTGCACTGAATATATTATAAGGATAATATTTGAGAGAGCAATGATAAACTTTACCATTTAAAAATTGACTTTCAATTACCTGTAAAATTTCCAAAAGATCTTTTACTGTATTTTAGGTTATTAAATGTTGTAAACAAGTTGGTATCTAAGAGTACAAACTATTTTTTTTTTCCTCTTTCACTATATGGGCAGAAAGAAGTAAAGTAGAAGGGACATATGAAAACGGAAGGAAAGAAAAATGGACAAGCAAAGGGGGACTGTAAAATATAAATGAGTTCTAGTATGTATTTGTTAAGCACTGTGATAAGTGATTTAACATATTTTAACTTACTGCTGAGAATGAGAATATATATTAATAATTATTAGTATATTGGTAGATCAGTAAAACATTAACATATTAATTGTATATTATGGAATTACATGTAAATATACTAATTATATGATTATGTAAATATAATAATGAATTATAACGATACATAATCAAATAAGCATCAGTTCTTAATATTACATAAAACTATTAATTATTGTCAATAATATCTAGTAATTGTTATATACAGTTTGTCAAATTAGCATATGAGACTCAGCAGAGCTAAAGTTGCTAGTGTTATATAAGTAGTAAAAACTGTACATTGGGAAAGTAAATGGTTGCTTAACAACAATAAGCAATTGTATGTGCTGAAAATAAAAGTAAATTTTTATTTTTAGAAAAATTGGAAATTTTACCATTGATTTGTATTGAAAATTGCATCTGAAATTTAAATTTTAAAAACTGTTAACAACCTTAAGCACACTTTTTCCACCCTATCTTCCAGCAAGTAAAATAAACAAAAAACCTGGACATGTTTCAAGGTAAGTCCAAGTGGTATAATTTTTAATTTGTAATCTTAAGTGGGTTTTCCTGGTTATTTTCTCTAAACAAAGAATGGGATCATACCAGAGTAGTAGTCTATGATATTGTCACAGAAAATACTTGGAGAAAATATAATTAATTCAGAAATACAGGCTACCCAATAAAATCAATACAGGTCATCTGTAGTCCTACTGATGTCAAGAACACTCCCAGCCCAGATTAGGTCTGGGACATCACACACAATTTTCTCTTCTATTTTGGTACTGAGTAGGCTTCTCCCCATAACTTTCCTTTTCCAAAACCTGTCTGGAGTGACAGAAAATTTCCTTCCCTTAAAAAAAAAAATCCCTTCCCTTCCTGAACACACTATGTTGACTTGATATGCCCAAAAGCAACAAAAACAATTTGTTAGGACACCGTCCTTGGTTTAGACCATTGTGAAATGGAGAAGTAGCCAAAACACGGAGAAATTAAAAACAACAATATTTCAGATGATATTTAACTTTTTCACTGTTTAAAAATGTTTTTGTATGCAGACCACTATATTTTTATACTACTGCTCTCAAATGTCTTTCACATTACTTTTGAAATAAACTGTTTTGAACATGTCACCTTAGAACATCCAAAGAACAAATGAAAGATCATTTCAGTACGAGGGCTCTGACTGCATCCAACATTTTGGTTTAGCCTACACTGTTTTTACCAGTTCAGAATTTCATTGGGCAATTAATAAATAGCTTATTACATCTTAACCTTATTACTTTACAAAATTGAGTGAGAAATAAAACCAATTTTAGTACTAATAACAATAATGTTTTAAATCTCATGGACACAAAGTCATTGATGTGAGAGTGATAAATCCTCAAAGCATGCCTATGAGAGTGAATTTTCAGTTTCAATCTTATGTTCATTTAACTTAAATAGACAAGCTAAGTGTTGAAATGAAAAGACACAATTAGGATTTTTAACTCTGGAAAGATAGAACATGTTTATTGCCCAACTTCTGCAATTTCAGCTCTTATGCAAATTTCTAATAGCACAATTTTTGAAAACATAGTAACTATTTAAAAAAAAAACTAATTTCAAATTCTGATTATCTCCTTAAATGGATACTTGAAACTGCATTTACTTAAGTAATCAATTCTCATTCCCAAGAATGAAATCTCCTTATTCCCAAAGGTATCATCCACCTAGTCCTTTGGTTACTGCTACAAGAATAGCAATACTTACAATTAAGATGACAATAATGATAACAAAAATAGCAAGGAATATACACTTCATTAAAAGTTATGCGGAGACTTAGATAGTGTATTCAATTTAATGTTTACTCTAATACTGCTTAGGCAAGTTTGTTAGTCAGCCTGTGGGTAGTGTAACAAAATACCTGAGATAATAAATTTATGTAGAGAAAAGGGTTGTTTAAGCTCACTGGTTTGGAAGTTCCTTTAGGCCCAAGACAACACAGAACATTTTGGTAGGAGTATGTGACAGAGTAAAACCGCTCACCTCACTGTCAGGAATCACAAACAGAATGAAGTTGTGGATGGGGTCCCACAATCCCCTTCAAGGATGTATACCCAGTGACCTAATACTTCTCACTGAGCCTCCCTAATACAACTCCCACCATCGCAACAGTGTCAGCCTTGGGACCAAGTCTATAATATATAGGTCTTTACGGGACATTTAATATCTAAACTTCAGCTGTCAGTAATGTTAATAGCTCAGTTTTATGAATGAGAAAGCAGCTGACCTTATACATTTCAAGAAACTTTACACTCCATAACTGGTAAGTCGTGGAAGATGTACCTATATCCATGTCTACGTAAAATGAGATTTTCAGGCTCTACACTATGTGTAGATTGCTTCTTGTATTCAAATTACTCATTACATTTGAAATATTCTTATAGAAAATTATCACCTTATCGCCATTGCCACCATCCCAATCGCCATCATTGTCATCTGCTAACATCCTAGCTATTTCATTCTCTCCTTTGAAAAGGATCAGTTGTATATAGATAGATAGACAGACAGAAGACAGATATATAGATAGAAGACAGATATATAGGTAGAAGAGAGAGAAAAGATGGATAGATAGATGGACAGAAGATAGATATATAGACAGATATAAGATAGAACATATGTAGATAGATAGATGATAGACAGGTAGGTAGATAGATAGATAGATAGATAGATCTAGATAGATGGATTAAAAAAATGTATCTATGCATGCAGGCTAGGGGAATTTCACAAAGTAGTTACAGCAGGTAGTCTTCACCCATATTACAAAACAGAACACACAAAACATCTGAATTGTTCCTCCCTCATCACTAGTTGGCCTCTTCCTCAAGGGTAATCACTAATCTGATTTCCATTATCATAGATTATTTTAGTCTGTTTTTGTAATTTATATACATAGAATCACAAATTATGTAGACATCCTTATTAATTTCAAATCTAGTTTATCTTATTCAATGTTTTCATTTGTGAAATTTTTAAGGATTTTGGCACAGAGCAGTAGTTTATTTATGTAATGGACTTTATTATTCTCTTGTATAAATTCACCAGTTTTATTTAACCCATTTCATTTGAATTAACATTTGAATGTTTCATGTTTTTGGCTCTTAAAATCAGTGCTACCATGAGTACTTTCTGCACATATCTTTGGGTACAAATTTGTATAGTGTTCTGGGCTGGAGATTTAGCTCAGTGGTTAGAGTGTTTGCCATGTAACAGAAGGGCCTGAGTTCGATCCCCAGTACCAAA
>PVJO010022216.1:0-28484 GCA_004026905.1 Hystrix cristata | reverse complement strand
AAAAAAAAAAAAAAAAAAAGAGTAAAATGATATAGCATCACCTTATATATAGGCAATGTTACCTTTTATACAACAAGCCGAGTTATAATTTTAACTTGAATGTGCTTCCTTGACAGAAAAATATTTTTGAATATTATTTGCTTTTAAAAGTTTAGGGATATAAAAAAGTTGAAGTTTTAAATCTTTGCAGTCTTTAAGGTTAAATTAAATGTATTTACATGTATTAGTTCATGATGAACTGATCACTAAAAATCCAATGGAGAATAGCATTCTAGAATCGTGTCAGAGAATGGAATTAGTTGGAAACTGACATTAATTTTAAATTAATATCTAAATAAGCATGTTAATGTAGCAAATCAAACATGACACATAATAGAAGATTAATATAAAATATTGTGATATACTAGCACATTAAGTGTTCCATGTATTTGTTAAGTGTGCTAAATTTAAAAGAGTTTTACAGTTATGAAGAAAAATAAATGAAGATAACAAAAGCAGGAAATCGATGAAAAATAAAATTTATATAGTAAAAACTTCAGTCTCTGTGCCAAACATTGTACTTACTGCTTTTAGAAGTTATTTCACTGAATCCTTATAAAAATATTTCAAAATTGCATGAACTCATATCTCAATATCACCATTTTACTCAAAAGAAACAGAATCAGATATATAAAGACCCTTTTAAAATTTGTTCAGGAAAGTGAAGACCAAGAAAGTATGCAGTGTTTATGATCACAGTGACTATCACAAGCAATCTCCTTGTGGAGGGCTAACTACAGCTTTTGTTATGCCTTCTTTTTGTCTTTCCCGGCAAATTTTCCACTGAAACAGTTTTAAAGCAATAGCAGAAAAGGCACTTTGGTGAATTCAGAGGGTTAAGAGAAACTTAGATGATTCACTTCATGTGTATCAATTAGTGTGAATACAGGCATGATACATTCAAGGGTGGCAATGCTAAGGTGAGTCAGTATTTTAGGCCAAGTGACTGTGTAACTTCAGGGATGCAGATGACCTACATCAGGGTGGTAAACTGTGGCCCATGGACCAAACCTGGTCTTCAACCTATTTTTATAAAGTTTTATTAGAACAAAACTATGCCAATTTACCAGAGCTGCTTTTGTACCTCGCAGGCAGAGTTGAACAATTATAGCGGAGATATATGGCCGGCATACATCAAAATATTTACTATCTTTAATGACAAAAAGTGTGCCAATCTATACTTTCTATAGCTACTTGAAAAGGGTATATACTCAGGTTGCTCATTTTCCATAATTCTGTACCCCTTAATATTCACAATGCTGTAGGGCAAAAATGGTCATTGCCTTCTTGAAATGTTTTATTCCTAGAAAAATATCTTAGGAAATAAAATAATTAATTTTATCTGTTTCTTTTTGTTATTTTTATAGTATAGAAAGCAACAGAAATTTCTTACCAGAATGATACCTGAACCATTTTTTTTCCTAATCTGAGGATTATTCCTAAGAAAAATTGAGATGTTCAATACTTTTGTTAAGAAATTTTCTTGTGTACCACCATAGCAATGTAAGAACAAAAGTCTATATTAGTAAAAATTTTAGATTATATTCTGTAAAGTAAATTCACTTAGACTATATGTTATAGAACTTCCACAGAAGATTAATCAATATGAATACAAGCAAAGATAGACCTCGATTCAGAATTCTTCCAATGGAAAAGAGATTATGAACTTTAAAAGTGATAAAAGTTAAAGTTGGCATTGTGAAATGTCTTTAGTTTGTATTTTAGTCTGGAATCATCATTAATCAAGTAGACAGATTACTAGGGATGATATTTTATATGGGGTGGTGGAGGTATTTGGAGGCTTTTTCTTTAACTTATAAGTGCTATTCTGCTTTTAATGCCTGTTCTAACAGGTAATGTATTACTATGGGCAGTATTTTCTACTTCAATAGAATGTTTCTATTCCTAGGATCGAAGGCAGTTCAGCACTGGTCAAGGCTTTTCCTTTAACGTTGAGTACTAATGGTTCGGTTGCATTCTTTCTGTGGGGTCCTGCATTCAGTCAATTGCTGCACCAAGTATATAGTATCTGACAATTCTGTTGTTGAAAGTGATATAAATGAACAAACTATATGCACTAGTTTAGTGAGAAACTATAAAACTTTCAGATACGTTGTCTTTGAAGACAAATTAACTGACTGTTGAGACACAGTTGATACACACATTAATTCTATGAATTAGGTGATATATTTATAATAGCGAGGTGCTAAATATTATGATTTTCTAAAAATCAACTTATTGAGTTACCAATATGAAATCAGTACCCTGCTCTTTGAAAATTTAGGTGCCAACTGTTAATTGAATTAAATTTCTTTGCTATTCATTCTATATATTGGGTAAATAGTTTACCCAATGTCTGAGTTTCATATAGCTAGTCTGATGTAGTTTAAATGACACATAAATTCTTTTTAGCACATTGTGCTATAAAATAAGCACTCAGCATAGTCATCATCATCATTATCCTTATCAGTGGTGAGGTATTATGAAAATTGAGAGGCTAGAAAATGCTCAATAGCAAGAGCTATTTGAATATGGCAAAATAAGAAAGTGATGAGAAAATCAATTTTATTTGATTAAACAAACTTATCTTCCTAACATCTTTCTCCCTTACCGCATGGAAATGTTTACTTTATTTTTCTCTTTCACACATAAAAGTTGATATTTGATACCTTTTGGAATGGAGGAAGAAAGTGAGCTGCATTTATCTCTTCCCTCTTTTTATCTTGATTAAAGGGACAGGAACTACTCATACTTTGTGATCTTACTATTTTTTTAGGATCCCCATACCTAGAATTTTATCTCTAGAAAACAAAACTAAAGAAAATGTCAAGAGATTTTCTTGCTATCAAGCCTCATTTTCTAGCAATTGAGCAACCTATTTCCATATACATAATTTATGAGAAAACTGATAAAAGTATTATGTAATTATTTGTAGGCTAGGTTGCTCTTGTAATGAACTGTATTATTTCTTCATTAATATAGAATGTGACTTTCCAAAGCCAGAGATCCTTGCCCTCACATTTGATACTTGTTGAAATATTTGGAAATGATATATTTAAACTTACTTCTTGTTCCCATTTTTCATTTTAGAAATATCGAAGTCCGGATGCTAGAGAAAATATTAGTACAGTATGTATTTAGTCTATAAAGTTCTAAATTAAATTTTAAAATAATCAATTATTGTATAGCTGTTCATGAAGTATAAAACAAAGTAAGTGTAGATGGTAAAATCAGACTTTGGATTTCCATTTATGAAGAAACATTTAATAAAAAAAGACAAAGTTCAAGGGAGCAAAGTTCAATGGAAAAATTAAGAATGTTGTAATTAAATATGTTGCACTTCAAATGAAAGTAATTTTAAAACCAGAAATTTAATTTAAAACACATGCAAAGTATCCTTAAGTAAATAATCATGGGTAGCACTCAATATATGAAGAATTAAATATAAACCTTCTATGATTTTTATTACAGTCAAGAATATAGATGTCTTGAGTTCAAACACATCAAATAAGTATATATGCATGTGTATAGCCCAGTTATCTTATCAAACCGACAATCAATATTGAAATTATAGGATATGTAGAACTGGAAAGTAGAAAAGTACTTGTGCAAAATTTAATGGAAGCTGATTAGTAATCAGAAATAAATAACACATCACTTAGCGTGTAAGAATAAAAGTAAATGAAGCATGAACAGTAATGACAAGATTAGATGGACAAAAATACAAAATTAAGGACAGTAAAGGAATGATCTACTAACTATAAAAGCAAATATTTGTGTTTAGAAAGTAATAAAACTAAATTAGTTAATAATGTGCTACTTTTATCATAGACAAGCAAGTTGTAATAAACGTTTTACAATAGACCAAAAATTAAAAATCAACAAAAGTAGTTATCAAGAAGAAATGTATAGAAAAATAGCCAAATAATATAAATTAGAAATTTTCAGAAGATTTAACTAAAATGAGTGGAAAACTTTGAAGATAAATTCATATTTGCTAGTGTTCAGTATATTCACTGGTGTGCAATCATGCTGTTTTATTTTTATAATTATTACATCATGATAAACACAGTCGCTGCAGTGCATAGCAAATCATTTGGAATCTTATATTATTGATTGAAACTCTATAGATAACAACATAGTTAACATTTATTCAGAATTAAATCTCACGTATTCTTTAACTCAAAATATTAACACCTGATACCCTATTTCAATTATTAAAAATGCTAATATTCAAAGACACATGTGTGAAGAAATTATTGCTGTGGTATTTGTACTTACTAAAAAATTAGGCATGAAGTAAATATACAATTCCAGAATGATGGTTTCATAAACTGTGGCATAATCAATCATATCACATTATATAGTTGTTTAACATTTTAGATTATTATATGCACATTGATTAGATAATAGCTGTGATGCTTCATTGAAAGGAAAATGCAAAACGTAATGAAGTGTTTATCACATTGTTTTTTTTTGTAAGATAAGGACTATTTGGGTTATTGTATGTAGATGCACATTTGTATTAGGTTTTTTGTGTCTCTTTACAATTAAGTGAACAGGTTAATAAATGTTATTTGTGAACAGGTTAATAAATGTTATTTGTGTAACAATATATGTACACACATTTAAAGATACAAAAGAGACAAGCTGAATCTTTGTATATCTTAGTTATAAGTACCAAAGGTATATTTGCAAATTAAACAAGTTATAGATTTATCAAACTATAACAAGCCATATAACCAACTAGCTTTTCAAAAGTATCTGATTTAAATATTTCACAACGCATACAGGTATTGAAATGTCACATGTTGGCCTACCAGTGTATACTTTTTAGGCATTTTTTACACTAAGTAGAAAATTCAATTTAATTTAAGAAAACATATTTGATGAAGGATAAATGTAAGGAAAAATATGTATGTGGATTTGTACACACGTTGAATAACATGTGACACAGTGCTAGTTTTGTGTGTGTGGAAATAGAGCATGAACTCAGGGTCTTCGCACTGAGGTACATCTCAGTTTTTATAATTTACATTTTTAAACATGGTCTTGATTGCCCGGGTGGGACTCAAAAGTGCAATATTCCTGCCTCGGTCTCCCAAGTGCTGGGATTGTATGTGTATGTCACTCATCATGCCTGGGTAAAATTTTATATTTGATATGAAGGTAGAGGGAAGGGTAAGGATCGAAGATTAGAAGTTGTTAGCTTTCTTGTACATTTTTGTATCACATTACTTGTTGAAATGTAAATATTGTAACGTCATATGAATAACTCAAACTCTCATGGATCATGTTGAATATCACATTGAATAAAAATATCAAAAATGTATGAATGAAGACACTTGAGAGAGAAGCAAGTGTTCATCCACTAAACCTAATTTAAATATGCTTAGGAAATGCCCTGGAGGTTCAATGACACTCGATTCAATATATCTCTAGTTAACTGTGTTTTATACCTTTTACTGTAAGTCATATTTTGTTTTATATTGAAAGAACTGAGATAAATCTCAACTTTCAAAGCACAAAGCTAAAAACAGTAAAACATAGATGAGGCTATTTCCAAAGGAATCTTTTCAGGAAATATTGTCAGCTTAAAATTGAATTAACATGTAATTTAGTATATACGATTAATTAGCATAGCCTCTATATGTATCGTAGATGAAATGAGTTCCGTATTTCCATCTTTTTTACTTCAATTATAGCAGTAAATTCTATTGGTTAAAGTGACTTTTTAATTCCTTTGCATTTCATGGCTGTACTTCAGAATTAGATGTGGAAATTGTAATTATACGCTTTTCCTTTTTTCAGTGGTAGGTCTGGAAACCACACTCAACTGACCAGCTCAATCACCAGCCCTTTTCTTAGCTTTTATTTTGAAACAGGGTGTTGGGTCCAAGCTGTCCCCAAAGTTGTGATTCTCTCGCTTCAACCTCTGGAATAGTTGGGATTATAGGCAGGTTTTGCTGTACCTAACTATGTACTTCCAATATGTTTTTCTTGGGTGTTAATCAAAACAAGCACTTTCATTTTAAAATTTATTTTATTAGTACATGTTTGTAGTACATGATGTTTGCATTCATCTTAGGCAGTGGGTACATGCCTTTAACGTATTTTGATTCTTTAAAGTAAATACAGATTTCACAGCCAGAATTCTCCGAAGTTCTTATAGTATTTCATTCTCTCACCAGCGAAGAACGCCATATTTTGTGGGGGCTCCCAGAGACATTTTCCTGCTTCCCATCCCATCTATCTGTAGTAAAATTCCAGCTGTCTACTGGACTTCATTTCTCTTAATTTTTCAGCAGTGTGAAAGAGAAAAACAAACAAACAAAAAAACCCAAAAAACAAAAACAAACTAAAAACGTTTGGTGTTCTGTTAAAATGGTTCTTGTCTAAACCTCTACAGCAAAAGACAAATTAACAAAAATTAAGAGAAAAACATACAAATTCATTAATATAAACTTTATGTGATACAGCAGGCTTCTGACAAGAAGACCCAAAGAAACAGGGAAATCTGTGTATTTAGTGCAGGGTTGTGCAGAAGAATGGCTGAAGGCCAGACGGACATCATCTAATGGTTCTTAGCATGGCCAAGCAAGGCCTGTTTCTGAAAGTTCTGCTTTGCAACTTTGTGTGTAGTTTCTTCCTTCTCAGTGTAGGGCAGGACACTGTCACAGTAAGATCTTCGGGGAGAAGTGTGGGAAAGGGTGAGAAATTATCTTACTATATTTTATGACTGGCTTAAGGGAAGAAAGAGGAAGAGGTGAGAGTAATCTTCTAGCATTTGCTCTTTTCTCTGAAAGGAGCCTACTGAGGGTAACATTTCTTGTACCCTACTAGCAGTTCACTTATGATGAGTGTAGGTGTCATTTTCTTTGAATTCCTATTTTGGGTTCATTTAGATTCTTGGTTCTATAAATGATGTATTTCACCAAATTTGCAAAGTTTCAAGCAATATTTTTCAGGTATATTTCTGTTTCAATTTATTTCTCCTCTCCTTATAAACTCCAATAGCATGAACCTATAAAATAATTGTTCCAAAGTCCCCTGGACTCCATCCATTTTTCTTAAATTTTATAAGCTGGGAATTTCTATTTCTGCATTCAAATTCAATGCCTCTTTCCTCAGCAATCTCCTTTGTGTTATTGAGCCTAACTGGTGACTTTCTTTTAATCTTAGAACTTGTATTATTTAGTTTGATATTTTCCACTTAATTAGTTTTTGTAGTTTACATTTCTTTGCTGAAAACTTCTACTTTGCTATTTTTTTTCAATATGTTTACTTTTACCTCATGGAGTTTAGTTATAATAACTATTTCAAAGTCTTGTTTTTATAATTGCAACAGATGTGTCATCTTAGAATTAGCATCTATTGATGGTCTTTCATCTTGTATTTAAAATGTTTAAAATGGGTACATGAAGAGTAATTTCGAATTACATCATAGATAATTTGAATATTAGGTTATATAGGATCTAGGTCTTGAATATGGTCCTCTAGTAATTTTTTTTTTTTTTACTTTTAGCAGGCAACATGGTTAGTTTTATTTGTTATTTTATATATATTTTATTGGTATATGTTTCTGATACATAATTATTAGAAATCAACTTGAAGAATTTAAACATATACATATTGCATCTCAGTCCCTTTTGGTTCCCTTTCCCTCCCCAGTCCCCTTTTCTTCTCCCATCTCAGACCCCCTTCCTAAATCAGCAAAGTTTAAGTGATTAGTTTTAGATTGCAAATTTTAACTTGTTTTCTGGCTCATTCTTTCATACATTTATTACACTGCTTCAGTCCCGGGATTTCCCTGAGAAGTTGATAGTGACTTAAATCTGAGTCCGGTTTCCAGCACCTTTACCATGTTAGCAAGGTCAGTGATTTATAAGCCATTACAGTATCAATTCAGAGTTCATTTAATAAATGCATAAATAATAAAGATTTTTTTCTGAAACTTTAATATCAACTGGTAATTATGGGGGCAATAATAAATTTAGAAAAATATTAATGGGTGCTATTAAAACTGATAGTGAATTTTTGATGAGAAAATATTTATATATTCTCAATGTATCTCATAGTCTTGTCATATTTCTTAAATAAAATATATTAGAAATAAAGTATGTTAAAATGAAAATACATTTAAAATGTATCAATCTCAGGTGTGTTAGTCAGCTTTTTGTCACTATGATAAAATGTATGCGAAAATCAACATGAAAGAGGAATGGCTTATTTTGCCTCAACATTTTAGAAGTTTCAATCTATGGTCACTTGGCTTTATTATTTTGAGGCCTCTTATGAAGCAGAACTATCGTGGCAGGGATTGTATTTTATATCACAACTGCTTGTCTCATGACAGAGAGAGAGAGAGAGAGAGAAAGAGGGAAAGAGAGAGAGAGAAAGCTTAGTTTTATAACAAAATTTCTTTCGTCCCCAAATCAGTTAAGCTGTGAATTCATAAATGGATTAAAGCACTGATGTAGTTGGAGCCCTCAAAATTCAGTCACCTCCTAGTGGCCCCACCTCTAAACCCTGCTTGGTTAGATTCAAGCCTTCAACACATGAACTTTAGGGTACATCTCAGAACCAAGCCACAACACCAGGGAGACAATATAAATGCTAAAATGAAACTTGGTGGCCATCATTTAGAACAAGGCCTGTAATAATATTTATACAATGTAGGAGTAAGCCAACATCACAGGTCACCTAATATTATACCCTGAGACAAGCATGTTATTTCTTCAGTGTTTCTGCCAAAAATGCATGATTTGAATTTAATCATGAAGAATTATCAGAGAGTTTTCAGGTTGCATGAGATAAAAAAGAACTGTCAACTAAATGTAATACATAGTTTTCATCTGGGAATACATGTGCATTTAAGGATATCAGTGAGAAAACTGAGGAAGTGTGAGTAAGGACTGAGATGAGGTATTAGTGTTGTAATGGCGGTGTAATTCTCATATGTGACAATTCATTGCTTTTATGTAAGAAAGTTTCCTTATACTAAAGAAGAACAGACTGAATTATTTAAAGACAAAGTAATAGCATATCTCCAAACTACTCTCAGAAAGTTTGGAAAAAAATAGTACCATCAATCCTATGGAAGAAAATGTAAGGAAATGATGACTATGTATAAAGATATCTTTGTCTAATCCTTGCAACATTTCTATAAATACTAAATTATATAAAATGAAGACATAAATAAATCGGTTGTATTTATAAATTAAGTCCAAGAAACAGAAGACATTAAAAATATAACAATATAAAAAACAGAACACATTAAAATAGACTTAATGAAAGATAGGTTAATTCTCTTTATAAAACTTGAGAGATTACTATTTTTAATATGTCTGTTTACTTAAAAATATCTATAGAAGCAACTCAAATACAGCCTAAATTATGACACTCTTATTTTGTAGAATTGGATAAGGCAATTAAAAATTTTAAATAGAAATATAAAGTATCTAGAATAGTTGCCAAATATCTTTGATAAAATAAATTTGAAGAAATTACTTGATCTGATTTCAGGAATCACTGCTATGTTACAGTAGTTGAAACATTAGCAAAAAGACAAATAAATCAGAGAGATTATAGCAAGTATAACTAAATATGTGAATAAATATTATTTGTGTGTAGAGATACCAAAGCAAACACATGGATACTAGAAAGTCAGTTTCTTTTCCACTAAAGAGATAGTGTCCATAGTTTTGCCTTTCCAAACGTGTCATCTAGTCAGAATCAGACAGTATATAACCATTTCAAATTGTTTTATTTCATGTAGTAGACACATTTAATTTACCCTTATCTTCGTGTAGATTGATAGCTCATTTCTTTTTAGTGATGTATAATATCCCACTGTGGTGCTGTATCACAGTTTATTTATCCATTTACTTACTTGAGCACATCACAGTTGCCCCATGTTTTGACAACTATTAAATAAAGTCGCTGTAAACATCCATTGTAGGTTTTTCTGCAGACATTACATTTTTGATTCCTTTGCATAAATCACAAGGAGTATAAAATTGTAGGAATATGTTATTTTGTAAGAAACTGCTAGATAGCATCTGTCAAAGAGGCTGCATCAATTTGCATTCTTACCAGGAGTAAATCAAACTTCCTGTTGCATCACATCCCCACTAATATTTGATGATATCACTGTTCTTGACTCTGGCTACTTTAATAAATTTCTAGTGTCATATTGTTACTGCATTTCCTTGAAGAAATCATATGATTAAAATTATCTTTTCATACACTTAGTTGTTATATACATATCTTATTTGGTAAGATGTCTGTTAAGGTCTTTGTCCCATTTTGGGGGAGGGTGTTCCATTTTTAAATTGGGGTTTTTTTTTTCTTATTTTTGAGATTTAAGAGAGCATTAGATGATCAATGGTTGCTAATATTAGTGGGAGAGAAAAATGGGAAGGGCAAGCACAGAGAATTTCCAGAGGAGTGGAAAAATACATTGCTAGATACTGTAATCATGGATATATGTTATACATTTGCCCAAATATATAAAATAGTAACACCAAGGGTAAACCCTAATGTAAACTATGGACAAATGGTGATAATGCATCAAGAAAAGTAATCAATTGCAAACAATACACCACTTTTTGGAGGATATTGATAATGGAGGAGTCTACGTATGCATGATGACACTCTATATCGGATGTCTTTGTATTTTCCACTTAATTTTACTGTGTACTTAAAACAACTCTTAAAAAGAAAGTATTAATGAAAAATAGAGATCTGAAATAGATGAACTTAATGAGTAGTATTTCAAGTTAGGCTAAATAAAAATGTATTCATCACAAATAATAATTACTTCTTTTAAATTTTATTTCCATAAACTGCTGAGAAGTAATTTGCTTAAATGTGACTATTTTAATCCCGACTATGCTTGCAGTAGGTCAGATTTTGTATGAATTAAGGTTTCCTTAAGTTTCATTTTGTCAGATTACCATACAGTCATTACTTTTTAAACAGCCAAACAGTACTTCCTAACCAAATGAATTGATGCATGATAGAGTGGTCTGTAGTATTCATAGTGATCTGTAGAATTGCTTGTATTTTGGACATATGATTCTATCATCATAAGCAATATGCTGTACAAGATGCATTACCGTAGACACACTAAGCATTAAATCAGTTCATCTTATAGGAGTGAGAAACAATTTTCCACTAACAGTATGCATAAATCACTTTAATTAAAACTACAAGAAGTTGTTACTGGTAGTTACAACTTCAGACCATCAGATTCTTCTCGTGTTCTGAAAAAAAAAAAAAAATGAAGCCAGCTTATTGCATTCAAACCCACCCACCTAACATCTTATGGACAGAGATGAACACACATGTGCTCACCTTGCCCCCATGCAGCTGCCTGGAAGTGAAGGGGTAGAGAACACCCACTTGAGAGGTAGACATATTTCCACGAATGATGTGGAGACATTCTGTTTACTAGATCAGTCCCCTCAGGAGAATAAAGTTGAAAGAAATGGGCATAGTGGTCCATGCCTGTAATCCTAGCGCTCGGGAGGCTGAGACGGGATCGCTAAGAGTTTGAGGGCAGTCTGTGTTACACAGTGAGTTCGTGGCCAGACTGAACTACATAGTGAGACCCCCCCATCTCAAAAACCAAAAAAACAACAACAACAAACAAACAAACAAAAACAAAATGTCATTCCTGTAAAATCTATTTTATGGCATATAGCTTGAGCCATGATTACAAATATAAATTTTCCTTTTATGAAAAAGATTTTATAAGAAGACTTTTATAAGAAAGGAACAAATAAATTTAGTGAGTTAAAAATAATTTTGAGTGAAATGCATTATATTATTGAAAAGCTGTGGCTCACCTGTAGTAGATGACTGAGCTTCTTCAAGCATTGATGTGTTAAATTTGGCAAATATACTTCATAAAAATATACACAGAAAACTTATAAAAAACATGAAAGTGGACATAATTGTTGTTAAGTATCTTTTTTAACTTCAGCACTATTGACATTTTTGAAGAGATAATTATTTGTGGGAAGGCATCATCCTGTGTAGTATAGAATATTTCGTGGAACAGTTGACCTCTACCAAATAGATACCAATAACATTTCCCAAGTTGTAACAACTAGAAATAACTTCAGGTATTGCTAAGTATCCCATGGGAAGGTGATATGACTCCCTAGTGGGAACCACTGAGCATGGTAACCACTCACTATGATCAGGGAAATAGTTATGATAAAGCGTCATGGGTCTCATAAAGATTTTCTTTTTGACCGAACTTTAGTCAGTACCCTCTGAGTCCTCTTCCCAAGTAGATCTTCACCTTTAGACTTCTGTGTTTGGCTTTTCATAGGCTAATTTTAGCTAAACTGATTTTTAAGAATGGCCTGGTTACCTGCTCAACCTTCTTATCTAAAGAGATTTCTCATCCTCTATCCTCCAGGAGGTGATGTGAGCTCACTCTGGCCTTCCTCCAGTGAAAAGTTTGTTAATCAGTTTAGCTAGAAATCCTCCTTTAACTTTGGAGTTTCTCTTACAACTGTCTATCTACAATCATTCTTCTTCTCATCTCCATTCTGTTCCTTGGCCATAATCCCCCCTCCACCCCCTTATTTTGATATATAGAATTGAATTCAGTTCTACACTGAGGTACACTTTTCAGTTTTGCTATAGTTTCTAGTGAAATTTATTTTTTATTATTTTAAGTGGAGTCTAGTTAGTTCAGATTTTCTTATGTACACAGAGATCTTATATCTATTGCAATAAATCAGAAAGTCCTATCAGCTAATGGTTTCAGCAAAGACTAAAAAAAAAAAGGGGGATAGAGTAGATACGTAATTAGTTCAGTTTCTGATTCACTGTGGAGATTATATATGTGTGTGTGTGTGTGTGTGTGTGTGTGTGTAAACGTTTTAAAAACACCCATTAAATTACTACCATGTACTAAGATTTCAGGGTGTTATCCTCTAAAGAAGATAAATGAATCCATCTCTAGCCCAAATAGGTTTAGTAAGGTCTTAGTCAATTATTTTTAATGTTAAAAAGAGGGAGACCAAAGATCACAGGGCGTTTTAAATACTGAGTAGAATACATGTTAGCAATGAGGAAAAAGCTTCTTCATACTTTGGTAACAATCTGTCTTCCTTCAATGTGGATCCAAAGTAGGGTATATAATGAACTTCCAGCAATAAAATAATAATTTGACTGGAGTTCAGATATTATTTACTGTGATGGGCTCAGATCCCCAAAGATAATGTTCAGTTTTTAAAAAAGAGAGAGAATAGAATAACAGAAAAATATTCAGTGTGCCACCAACGATATTCTTTAAGGAACAAGATAATGTAATAGTTAAAATATTTTTATTCACTTGCCATCATCATCCTTTTAACTCCATATTTTTGTAATTATATAGGTTTAACATGCTTAATTTATATTGTTTACTGTTTATACTTTTTACAGTAGCATATTTGAATTTTATAATACATATGTATGTATTTTATTTATTTTTTTTATTTTTTAATTTTTTTTGGTACCAGGGATTGAACTCGGATCCTTGTGCTTGCAAGGCAAGCACTTTAACCACTGAGCTAAATCCCCAGCCTGTATGTATTTTAAATAGCCCACATTAAAGCAAAATTAAAATTTCTAGTGCTAAAGAATATTTTTAAAATAGTACAGCTCAGTGAAGAGAAAGTTGCAAAAAGAATAACTAGTGATAGATATCCAGTATCTTATATTCAGTTATGAGGTACTATTTTATTTTAATAAAAATCAAAATATATCTTAAGTAAAATGTATAATTTTATCTAAAGCTACATAATACATTTATATGTATATCAATATTATCAAAAGGATAATAAGTAGCAAAGATTTCCCAATAAGCAGTCCCCTCCAATTAAAACAACATTTATTTCCCTGGTAACATGTTAGCATGGTAACAAATACTCAATGATTCATAAAAAGTACACAAATATTCCAATGCTTACTTTTATTTGTTCTTAACCTCATAAACCAGCTTTGCTTTAGACATAGATTATGATCATGTGATTTAAAATCATTTACTACACCAATTTATAATGTAGTGATAAGCCACACACAAAAAATTAGAAAATTCTCACTATATGCCATGTTTTCTTACTGTGCTTATTTGAATATTTTTCCACAGTTTAAAGTCCCAATATAATTGTGTCATCAAATATTTCAAACAAAATCCTAGACGCAGATATTATGTTACAATTTTTCCTAAATAAACCAAAGTCATTCTAAATCAATCAAATCTCCTAAGATGTTTTTATATGGAGTCACCAAAGCAAGGTTCTTTTTAGCAAATAAAATTGTCAGAACCTTTTGGCTAATAAACGTTAAATATTAATGACTCTTAAAAGCCTGAGTCTCCAGCACTGGTTTATTGTTAAGTATCTAAAGCTTCGTTTGACCTTGAAGCCACATACTTAATGGCCTCAGAACTGATTGTGTTTGTCCTCCTTTTATTACTTCAGATGTTAGCTTCTCAAAGCATGCAAACACATGACATCAAATTTAAGAATTATAAACTCAATATCTCACTATAATTTTTCCTGTCAAGAATAAATACACATTAATATGCCTGTGTGAATATAAGTTTGACTGGTGATGATATTAGATAAAGGACATTTAACAAAAATGCAGGATCTTGTAAAATGACAGAAAAAATTCAAATACAGCAAAGTATTGTTCCTACTCTTCCCTAATATTATGTTCATTAAAATAAAGTTTTTTTTAATAATTACAGTATTCTTATATCTAATTTCAAAGATAAAGCTAACTGAGGTAGTTGGACAGTAATGTATTATTTTCTAGCTTAAATGCCATGTCATACTTTAGTCTTAATTTCATTTTCTGTCACCATTACTCTAAAGGGGGAAAGTTACTAGAAACTATCAATCTGCTTTCTAGGACATGATCTTAGATTGTACGTGAGATTAATTGTACCTCAAATAAAATTTACCTGCAAAGCCACTTTCGGAGTACCTTGAGCAAATTAGTTTGGAGTTCTTTTGTAAATCTCTTCTATTAGATCTAAACATTGTTTCAAACATCAGTTCTAATAACAAAATTCTTCTTCATTTTCATAACAAGAAAAAAGCCTCAAACTACAACTGTTTTGCAAATTACTTTAAACCTACTCGATTCGAAGTTTAACATTTTAGTATTAAGCCAAACATACATTCAAATTCCATGGCTGTGATGCTTAAGTGTGTGTTAATATCTGTAAAAAGGTATCCATTTAAAAATAAATATCATGTGTTTCGAAATCTCCGAAACTCAAGGAGCTTGAGCTTACATAATACTTATATCAGGCCAAAAGTGTGACTTTACTTTTCACGCTTATATAAAGTATTTCTAGACTATTAGCATAAAATTTGTCTGTCTTATATGTTATACATAGAAATGGATCTGAAGATTAGCATCATAAGATGTGATTGCTATTCAAATAAAAGTAATACTTGAATCTCCTTACTTTTAGGACAACCAAAAACAAACAAACCAATAACATGTTTTCTTTTCCATATGAGAGAAAGAAACAGAAAATGGGTTGAAAATAAGAAATGCAAATATTAGTATGTATATATATAAAAATAAATATACACACATGCACTATATATACATATATATATATATATACCTAGATAAAAAGTTTGCACATAGCTATTTGTAGATATCCCTAAAGCTATAAAGAGGGATTATATGTTCATATATTTAATTATACATTATATATTTGATTCATTAGGTCAAAATACACAAAATACTTATTACTGAAGCTCCTAAAATATTTCTGAAGCTAGCCACAAATGTATGCGTACTATAATAAAATCATGAAATCAGTTTTTAATGTAACATCTGAAAATATGATTCAAAAAAAATAACAATTAATATGAGAGACTTGATTACTGTTCTTAAACAGCTCCTAATCTGTGAGAGAATTTAGATATAGACTGGTAGCTTTCCACCTTTGTGAAAATATATCAGATAAACATCTTGAAAAGAAGAATTTTTTTTTTTTTTTAGCTATGTAGTTCAGGTTGACCTTGAATTCAGTATGTAGCCCAGACTGGCCTCAAACTTGCAGGATCCTCCTGTCTCAGCCTTCCAAGTGCTGGGATTACAGACATGCTTCACCACACCCAGCAAGGAAAGATTCACTTTAACTGATGGTTTCAAGTGGCACTGTCAGGGGTCAGCACCGTCACTATACCCAGTCCCTTTGGGCCTGTGGTGTTCTGATGCATCATGACGGAGAGGGTGCAGTATGCTGAAGCTACTCACATCATGGTGGTTAAAGAGAGACGGAAGGGTCCCAAGTTCCCCATATCCTATTCAACATCACACCCCTGGTGACCTAACTTCCTTTCACCAGACCCCACAGCTTCTACTCCTTTCCAATACTGCCACAAGCTGGGGACCAGAGTTCAATATGGGACCCTTTAGGTGACACTTCAACTCTAAACCAAAGCATGGCATATTGAATTATGGCTTTCTTGAAAGGATCTCCAATATGTTAAGAAACAGGGAACAAAATATAAAACAACAACTTATTCAAACTGAACTTGTTATTTGATATGATACATGGCCCAGTATATCTCTGATTTTAAAAAGAGGTTTTCCATTGAATGGTACCATTTTTAATCTGTGAATAATTTCAAACTACTCTCTGAGACCTACTTCAGTTCTCATTGAAACTCTATCTGAAATATAAAAAGAAAAGACAAAGTCCCCAAATGCAAAGATATTAAAAATAATTTAGCATTTCTGACAGACATTGAAACTGATAAGATGAGAAATTTTTCAAAACTAAAGAGCATAATGATTGTTTCTTGATGCTTCTGTGCTATATAATCAGTAACCGTAATGCACGTTCAATGAGCTACAAGGCCGCTCGGAGATGCCCAAGCACTGACGTCCCACTTACAGCATCCTACAGGACAGCTTAGATCTTCTGTCTCACTGTGAATGGACAATGATCAAAAACATAAACCAAACAACAGCGTTTACAAAGGCCAAGACAAAATCATCAGGAAAAATATAACAGAAGAAAATAATTTGAAAATGAGGATGAAAAAAGGAATTAAGATGCTAATGCATCTTATAATTATACAAGCACTAACTCCCCATAAGGAATGTCAATATTCTCCACTACAAACATCTACTAATAAAGAAAAGATCTGAAGAAAGTGAAGGACAAGTTAAGTAAAATTAAAGGAGTGTGGTATAATGAAATAAAAAAGAAAATTCTAAAAGACTTTAATTACTATTCTTAAAGTAGTGAGATACCCTGTATGTAAGGATGCTGTGCCATTAAGAGTGAGTGGAAACCTCTCTAGGGCATTTGGAGATTAAAAACCAGGCAACTAAGCTAAGTCTTTAAAGTTTTGGGGTAATATTTGCAAATTAAAAGTGTATAGTTAGGTGAAATATTAAGAAAACATAAAATAACAGGATTAAAAAACATAAACACTCCTAAATTGTTTCCTCTTTTGTATCCCTTCTTAGCAAGTTACCTAAGATTATGTTCAGGAAAATGAGAGGATAAAAGGAAAAAAAAATACAAAGGCAGGAGATGCAGAAAATGGCTTATGCAGCTGGGAAAATTAGTGTGTTCATGATACTTTAAAAAATTCCTTTGAATACCCACATATGTACACATATCCTTTGAAAAAAATAAAATTCAGAATGTTACTTTATTTGAAAATAATTACATAATCAAAATAAGAAAATGCATTACACTTCTTTTTCAACTTTAGAATCAACATAGGGAAAAGGTACAAAGGACTCAAAAGTGAGAGAAAACAGACACCAATAATTTGTCAATGATAAAAGCATTTGTTTAGGGAGCGGCAGAAGGAAAACCATACAAACCAACCGGAGGTGGCTGCAGAAAAGTTGGAAGTGTGTGGATTCTAGTATCCTATCACATAGCAATTTATTAAGGGACCACAGAATAAAAGTGAACTGTTAATTTTATTTTAAAAATTAAAAATATAACAATGTCAGATTGGGAGGAATTTATGGAAGGATACTGCTGTACTCTATACTGCAAAGCCTTCAGATACTGGGTAGTACTAAAAGAAAGTATTTCTTGATATTCTTTTCTCTTTAATCCTGAGTTATAGATTATAACATGAAGTATTGACTCTGAGTGTGTTTCTTTTTTGGATTAATTTTGCAATTCACACTTTTGACTTGTGAAAATATCAGTGAAATACCCAGAATAGATTTTGTTTTGTTTTGTTTTTGTTCTGTCTAGACAGAGTGAAAACTCCCTTGTGAATAATGTGAGAGGCGTTGTCTTTTTTATGGTAGCAAAACTCAGGAGCATGATAAACTAGGCAGTGAAAATCAGAATGCTTGGGGGCTTCCATATCCTCATTTATTTAATATGTTATAGTTACCTGCGGTGTAAAATTTGATTTAATGTAGTCTTGAGAAGACTTATCACCTTGTAAATAGTTGAGAATTAGATATGCCCACAGTACATGCTCATAGATATGAATAAAATGATGACAGCTTCTCCCAGCCATATCATTAAAGTCAACAGCAGTGTGTCATCAATGGCCAGACAGAATTACTGCACTATTAATACATAGCGCTTACTTGGTTTGCCACTTTATGGAAGTCTATCAATCAATAAATTTTAATTTAGTGCTCATAATTTGGATAAGCTATAGCATCAAAATGAAGTTGCTTCACAAGTAAAATGGAAATGGAGTAATATTATCAGTACTTTTCTTCAGAGAATACTTTGCGGAAAAAAAAAAAAAAAAACAGAAATCTTGTTTTTACTGAAAATTCTGTGTACTGTCTATTAAAGCACTTTTGAAGTTGGTGCTTTTAAAATTACAAGAAGACTCACAGAATAAAACTGTGAAATTCACTTGCCCAAATAAATCTTTACCTTCGAACATGTAGAGACTTTGCCTCCAGCCCTGTGCTCTTTCTACTATATCGTGTTGGCCCTGAGAATACAGCCAGAGTCTTGGCATCAGAGTGGTACTTATAGCAATTGTCTACCGCGGGCTGGACTCGTCTCAATGACAAGTGAGAGCCATGTTCCTAGGCAATCATCGGGTGTACAGAAGCAGAGAGTGGAGAATAAAGAAAGCTATCTGGACAAGGCAAAGGACAAATAGGAGCAATGCGGCAAAGCTGTTTGACACCAGGAAGCAAAAGCAATAATAAAAGATAGATGCGGTAAAGGAAATAGGGTAGATCTTTTGAAAATGGGATGGGGACTAAGAGATGGAGGAAGGAAGGATGGGGAGTAGGCAAAAGGGATGAAAAAGAATGAAGATGTGTTACATACATGTACTAACTTCCCACAAAGAGTATAATCATTGCTATAAACATGTACTAATAAAAATAAAAATTGAAAACAAAAAGATCTGGAATCTGGAAATATAGTGTAAAAAGGATAATTTTTGAGTAAAAGTGTCACTCAGTGTCTCTATAAAATATAGATTTTCCTTGATGATAATCTGTTCTTTAACTAAATAAAAACTAAAACTTTCCAAAAAGTAGAAGGATTAAATATTAATATCCTTAGTCACATTAATTTACCATGACTATGGTTGGCTATCTCATGACAGTAAACATAGAAAAATGCATAACTTATTACAAAGTAAGCACAAATTAATACAGAATTAACTAAAATTGTTTTTGCTAGAGAATGATTTTTGCAGATACATCACTCATTGAATAAATCATGGGTAGCAAGAAGAAAGACTTTGTTCTATTCATTTTCCCCCATATGTTGCAATTAGTTGGTAATGCTGCTCTCTTTGAACTAGAATTTTAATTTCGAATGGAATCTGTTCTCATCCTGCAATTCTTGTAAATCTTTATTTTAGGAATAGACCTTTTGTCACTTGCCTTTCTGTGGTGGTTTTGTGATCCACCATCCTCTGGAAATGTTGGTGTCCGTTCTTGTCAAGGCACTGGCTGCTCTGCCTTCCTCAAACAGCCATGTGCGCCCCTGATGGCTTCCCTCGCTCAACCTGATGGCCTCCGTCACTTTCTCAGTCACTGCGGCACATTTTCTAAGTAATACTTACCTGAAGGTGCCCCCTCTTTCATTATGCCTTTCAGCTGTGAGGTCCTCATTTTTACTAGTTTACGTTAGAAAAATGTATTGCAAGCACATTTTATTGCAAACAGATTTGATAAATTCGACAGATTTCTCATATTTTACTAAGCTCAAGGCACTTTCCAATTTTCTGAAAAACAGGCATTGTATAAACAATTCATTTAGAAATTCTTTTCTCTGATAATTAAAGCTTTGTGCCTTCGCCAAGGGCTAAAATTCTGGCTTAAGATTAGTTTTCATTCTAGGCGATAATTCAGTGCCACATGGAATCCTGATTGCTTAGTCAATTGAGATATCCAGTGGAGCAGAGAACAGGGTACACAGTATCAAATTGTGCATAGAGCTTGCAATATTTGTTATAAGAACCTGAACCAAAAGCTAATTATATATGAACTCAGAGAAATACTTATATTTTTCACTGGAGCCATGAGATTCTGAAATATTCTCAGAAACTGTAATCTGTGTAGTAGAGAAATCACATAAATGCTGGGCAACTTCCTAATATGCACAGCCACCGTTCAAGCTCAAGTTGAATCAAATGTCATCACAGACATCCATACAGACAGACACTTTGTTCTTCTTATTGTATGAAATTTGAACAAATTTATAGGAGACAGTTTTAAAGTTGTTGTATTCAGATCATCTGAGATGTGTTTGTGAATTTTGGCTATAAAACTGTAAACATAACGTCATTTAAAAGTATTTACTATCCCCAAGAAAATTACTTAGAGCTGGGCATACATTTGCTCATTTAATCATCACACCATTAAAGTGGGGAACATACTGCACTAGTTTATTAATGAGAATACTGAGACCCACTGAACTATCCAAAAGAACCAAATGTGGCATGAAAGGTTTAAATTTTCATACTACTTCTCTTAAACACTGAGTTTATCACTAGTCCTGAAGAAAGCTATCGTATATATGGTTACATACTCTGGACTTAAACTTAAAAAAAATTGAATTGAATCACATTACCCCTGATAAATTGCATGTCATGTGCTAAATTACTTAACTTCTGTGTTTAAATAGTCTACCCATAACACAAGTAAAATAGAATATTTTAAATATAAACTAGAGTTTAAATCATAGGCTTATTGTTAGGATTAAATGAGTTAATATATGAAAAGGCCTTGGGAAAGATTCTTGTGTATGTGTATGTAGGAATTAACTTACATGATGTAGAGATTAATATACAAACACCATTTTATATACTGTATACCTAGATGTACATTGAGAGATATACATAGATATATGAATTTAGGGTATGCCAAATTTTAATTAGTATCTTATTTGATTTTAAGTCCACAATATTTTTGAAGCCAGTTTAGATTTATTTTCTCCTCAGTGTTTATAAATTAGCAATAATTATTTGACATAGTAATGAAGGAAAATTTTGATATCTCTGACCTGGATGGTGGTGTTGAGACTGAGAACTGCAGAAAATATGCTTGGTCACTAAACTGTAATGGCCAGTGCTCAAATCAAGTAGAATCTGTAGTTTGCTCTGAATAAATGCTTCATTTTTGGAAGTTTATCATATCTATTTGCTTCTCATATGTTCTTTCCAAAATAGAAATATGAGAGACAGCATTGTGATACAGGATCTTTTGAATTATCTTCTGCATTGTCATGATACAATAAAATAATTAGTAGAGTCAAAGTTTCTACTGCTGACTCCTGGGGAAACAGAAACATTTCTATAGTGAGAGTTCTCAATATTTTCCTATCCTCAAAATCATGCCATAGGAGAAGTGCTGGTGTCCACTTCTCTAAGCTCCCAAGATCACTCTAATGTTTAAAGCTACATTAAAATGACAAAGAATTCAGAAAAGCCATCACACTAAATATGTTAGACAAGAATTAGATAGAAAAATAACCAACATTGAGCATAAAAGAAAATTTTAAATTCCAACATATCTTATACCTAATTCAAACATTGTCCCATAACTTTTATATGTTTTATTTCATTATCACTTCATGGACGGTTTTGTTCCCTGTGAATTTTCCAATTGCCAAGTTATGAGGTAAAGAGTGCAAAGTGGAAACAGAATGAAATTAATTCAGCATTCATGAACACACGTCCCAAAATATTTTCAAGACTGTAATAACTAATGTTCTTTACTATAACACCTTCGGGGTGAATGTTAAGATGAAGTAAACACAGAGTAAAATATTTCTTACTTCTAGCTTTTCTAGTATCCATAAATCCTTTCTGTACACGTTTTAGTTTGTTTTTCTTCAATATGCCTTATTTGGAAGAGCTAACAGTGAGATTTTAGGGTAAACTGTGTGGTTTTTAGCTAGCCGCACGTCTTTTTGGGGTAAGTCAAGGGGAGCTCTGTCTCTGTACATGTTGTGCGCTAATTAAACGAGCTGTAAACTGATCACTGCGTTCTCCGCAGCACCTTGTCTATACATGCGAGATAACTGAACACAGCTGGGTGATCTCTTCATTTCGGCTGTCTTAATAATTGATGAGTGCTGCCGCAAGGACATCCTCACAGCCACGATCGGTTTCCTTCATACAGACAGCTGTGCCAAGAAATAAACTTTATTTCTCCCCACATTACGAAGGCAGCGCAGGGCTGTGATAGAGGCTTGCAGAGGGTAGACGTACTTCTTGGGAATCCTCGACTGTGCGCTCTGTGAATTAACAGGATGTTAAAGACATACAAAAGCCTGCGTTATCTGCTTGTGGCACAGTCAGAAGACATTTGAGCCAGGTATGAGATGGAACTCAACCACGAGCTGCCCTGACTGAAGGCACGTATTGCAAGTTCACCACGCTCATTGAAACAAATGAGGAAGCGGGTTGGACAGCATCTTTTAACTATTTTTATGATACTAAGAAATGAACGAGCTTGAAGGCTGAATGGAATAGATTTCTCCTTTTCTGCAATTTGCCTCTAGAACAAAAGCATCTGGGACACAAAAGATATGATAAATATATGTAAAATGAACGGACCCATCGCAAAGCAAACAGATCTTGGATTGAAATTATGCCTCTGTCTTTTATATGGCATGTGACCTTGAAAAAATCTCGTGTTCTGCTAAACAAGAGTTTCCTAATCTATACAATATCTTCCTCACGGAGAATAATAAAAAAAGAATGAACTACTATATAGTTATGTTCATGAGTTTATAAAGCGCAATGTAACTAATACATAGATTAAGAACATCGATGACAGGGCTGGGGATTTAGCTCAGTGATTAGAGTGCTTGCCTGGCAAGCACAAAGGCCTGAGTTCGATCCCCAGCACCGGAAAAAAAAAAAAAAAAAAAAAAAAAAAAAAAAAAAAGATTCAAGATCGATGATGGCATTTATGCTTCTATGATCCTTTGAATTGAATGAGGCCATTAACTTTTATCCATGAATAAAAAAAGTGACCGGTTTCCAACTATTCATGACGAATTACACCTACAACTTAGGACCACTTACTTTTTCATGAAACATAGAATTCTATGAATTGCTTCATACTTAGTTTTCTTCACCAAAACTAAACAATTTAACTTTCTCCAGATGCTAAATCTTTACCTAAGCTGTTAGAGAAAGTTTTGGAGAAAAAAAAAATATTCAAGATTTCTCCTGAGAGTTTTTCTTAATTAATTGTAAGGTGCTGATCTTTCAAAATAGGAGAATTTTGGGGTTTTTTAATTGTTTTGCATTTTAATAGATTTCTTGAAATATATGGAATTCACATTATGTTTTTAAAATGTTTCTAATTGGTACATGTTTACATTCCTGTGTGGAGTTGGTACACGCACATAATACATCTCATTTCCTTTTATTATCCCACTTCTTTCTCCTCCATCCCTTTCATCTCTTGATCCTCTTCTCATTTGAGAAAGATCTATCTCCCTACTTCTTATTACCTATCTTGTATTTTGCTCTTTATTTATAATTTGGGGTCCTCATATATAAGAGAAACCATGTCATATTCAAGCTTGTGCATCTGGTTTATTTCACTTAACATTATGGTCACTAGTTCCATTCATTTTCCTACAAATGAATGAAGGTTCTCTTCCTTTATGTCAGAATAGTGCTTTACTTTCTTTTGAAATGTCCATAATATTTATACTGGGCATCTTCCCAGAAGAATTAAAATCATACCACAGTGATATATGCACAACCATGTTTATAATAACACAATTTGTAATAGCTAAGTCTTGGAAACAACCTAAATGCCCAACAACTAATGAATGGCTAAAGAAGATGAGGTTTTTCTATACAATGGAGTACTACTCGGCCATAAGAAAGGATAAGTAGAGACATTTGTAGGTAAATGGATGTACCTTGTGAACATACTCTTAAGCAAAATAAACCAGACACTCATGAGTACACATTGAATTGTTTTTCTGATATGAGTAAACATAAGGGTAAATAAGGTCAGAGAGGTGCAATAGATATATAAAATGAAGATAATATTGAAAAGAGAAGAGAACTAGAAAGGGGGCAGGGGGAAAAGAAAGAAGAGAAAAAGGAAAGAAGGAGGAAAGGGAAAAGATGGGAAAATATAAATTAACCTTCTGTAAATAGGGAAGGGAGGAACAGAAGAGAGGGGTTGGGAAAAGGGGGGAGAACCAAGATTCTTCATGTATAGGTACAAAATAACCACGATGAATGTGAACATTATGTATACAATGTTCACATTCCAATACCAATACATATTCTTGGTAAAAATATAAATAAATAAAGAAAATTAATTAATTAAGAAAATAAATTCACTTATATGTTTACTAATAATTTATCTGTGTAACACAATCTTATTTGCAAATTTTATTTTTGTCTTTGCGTTTGTGATCAAGATTTATCTTTATATACAAAATGCTCCTCCACTCTCTATTGCTATGAAATCTATTTAGCTCAATCTTTCATATTTCTCTTAAATTATTACAAAGTTTCTTATTTTGATCTTTCTAAAGCATAGCTGCCTTATAAATTGTCCAAATCATTCTCACATGGCCTTTTCCTTTACTTCTAATTATTTTTCATAACTACCTCACAAACATTTTAAAGTTTTTAAAATAATCTTCATGGAATAATATCATTTTACCACCTCAAAAATGTAACCACTGAATAAATATTGTTCCTGAAAAAAGTTTTGTATTAACTTATTACATTAATGTTATGCTTCATTTAGATTATTATAATAATAGGAAATACGTAGTTGAAATATCTTATATTTTAATCACTAGTGAGAACCAAGCCTGTTCACACATTTAAAATAAAGAATTTAAATCCTTTAGCTTAGTTTTAGAAAAGGTGTTAGCAATTTCAGCAAAACGTACATTCAATTGGTTTTTGTTGGATGGTTGGTTGGTTTTTCAATTAGCAGAAACTAAAGCAGGAACTTTATTATTGTCTACAAATTCAGAAAGATGAACTGCCTTGTATGTGATGGCCCATGTCTGTGGTCTACAGCTTGTGATTATTATAGGCTATTGGAATACCAAAATTCTTCCTGTTTTTACTCTGACATATTATATCAAATCAAACTAAGTGAACACTTAATTTAATTAATAACTAAGTTTTAGCTTGCAAAACTGAATGTCTTTCATGGAAATTATCAAGCACTTTTTCTTTAATAAAGTGATAAATGCTATGAAGGGAACAATATTAACTGATAATAATATTCTTGTATTAACTAAGCTGCTTATGATAATATTTCTGCAAAATTTTCTCATAAATCATAACATCTGATGTATTATTTTTATGCATGCTTTATTATGAAATATTTGTGTTGAGTATATAAATGTAAAATGCTAAAATGAAATTTAACCTTAATACTTAAGAACTTTTTCTCTTTATTGTCAAGAAAATTCTGACCAATCTGAGTATAGCCATTTTAGATTATATGAAACCCATTTTTTTAAATTTTTATTTTTTAATTTATTTTAATGGTACATTTTAGATATACATATTGATAACATTCATCATAGGGAATATGTACCTGTACATGATATATCGTGTTGCTTCTTTTTTTCCCATTCCCCTCCCCTCACCCCCTCCTCCCTCTCTATTTACAAAAGATTTGTTTCCATTTTTTCCTTCCATTTCTTATTTCTCTTGTCCCTCTGTTCCTTTCCCCCTCCCTTGTTTCCTTTCCCATTTGGACCTTTTCTTCCCTTTCCACAATATAATACATTTTAGTCTTTATTTACACTTCAGTTTCTCACACCAGAGAAACTATGCGGTATTTAAACATGTGTGTCCAATTTATTTCACTTAAGAGTATGGTCTCAAGATGCATCCATTTACCTAGGAATATCTCAAGCTTATCATTCTTAATGGCAGAGTAGTACTCCATTGTGTAAAAAAACCACATTTTCTTAATCCATTCTGCTGTCGATGGGCATTTGGGCTGCTTCCATGATTTAGCTATTACAAACTGTGCTGCTATAAACATGGGTGTTCATATATCCCTGCGGTATAATGATTTTAATTCTTTTGGGAAGTTAAGAAGCTTTTGCACAGCAAAAGAAACTATCAACAAAGTGAAGAGACAACCCACAGAGTGGGAAAAAATATTGCCAGCTATTCCCCTGACAAAGGACTAACATCTTGAATATATAAAGAACTCAAAAAAATCAGACCCCCCCCAAATTTAAAGACCCAATCCAAAAGTGGGCAGCAGAAATGAATAGACACTTCTCAGATGAAGAAGTAGAAACAGCAGATAGACATATGAAAAAATGTTCAACATCATTGGTCATGTGAGAGAAGCAAATTAAAACAACCCTGAGATTCCACCTCACTCCACAAAGAATGGCTATTATCAACAAATCAGCCAATAACAAATGCTAGAGGGGCTGTGGAGAAAAAGGAACACTTCTCCACTGTTGGTGGGAATGTAGACTGGTACAACCGCTATGGAAATCAGTGTTGAGATTCCTGAGGGAACGAGGACTAGAGATTCCATTTGACCCAGCTATTCCCCTTCTTGGTATCTTCCCATTTATTTTTAAATAATACAGATAATTTGGTACAGTGTCAGATACACTCAAATCTTCGAGTTGTACCATATATTAAAAAAGATACATATTTTTTCTAACTGTGCACGTGGCTACAATTTTTACAGATTTAAACCATTCTTTTCCAAATGGATATTCAGTGGAAACCATCATCAAATTTGTTGATAGAAAAAATAAATGCCCAAATTTATGGCTCTTCTGCCTGGATTATTAGTAAAATCAGAGAGTATCAGTAAATGATACAGCTTCCTCACTATGCTGCCGTTCTTTGGTGTCTATTTCCTCTAAGTTAAATGCTATACATCCACTTGTCTACATTTTTAATGTGTTTCTGGTGAAAGACAACATCATTAGCATTACCACATTGGCATCTCAGAATTTGAACTAAAATCTTGCTAATAAGTATGGTAGGCAGGAGGGATGGAGCACCATCTCAGAAATAGACACAGAATGAAGTACCTGCAAAGAAATTGCACAGTATAAAGCAAATTTTGCACTGTGTGATCATCCATTGAGGAAAAAAAGGGAAAAAGAAAGAGATAGCAAGACTAGAACTGATTACATACAGAACTCATCTGCTGTGACAGTCTACTAAATCCCTCTTCTGAGGATTCGGTATTTTCTGTATTTCATTCCATTCATCTTTAAAAAGACACCCATTACAGTTATGAAATTCTTAATAAAGGTGAGTCTGTCCTCCATCAGACCCCATCCATTCTGTTCTTTTGCTTTCCCCCTTGACCGCTTCCTGAATTACTGTTGTAGGTATCCCTTTCTTGGAAACTACGGTGCTTTAATTGTCTGAATTCTTCACACAGATTTTCATTCTAGCATTGCTAATTGCCCCAAGTCAAATGCTGTGCCAAATTATTTATCTGAAATTATCTGAATTGGAAATAGTCAATGTATTTGGTCATTTTATTGAAAAATCTTACACAAATTGACACTTGACAATATTTCTGTAGTCCTCTGATTTTCTTTCTAAAAATCTGTCACTTATATGATTCTGAAACTTAAATTAAAAAAAATAAGTGGAAGTTTAAATTCATGTAAAAGAAAAAAATTTGCAAAAGTTGATTGCAAACTGGTGTCTCAAAATATGAAAATATTATATTTTATATTTAGTTGTGACACCAAGTAATCAAATGGAGTAGAAAATAAATGGTACCAGATGAAATTCAATGAAAATCATTAAATAATCATGCATAGATTGAAAATTATGTATATGATCTAATAAAAACCATCACCAATAGACTTATTTCACCTAGATCTATGCTTCTTTGTGAAATATCTTTTTTATCTGAAGACTTCCAAAATATGGAAATCAAATAACTCCAGTTCATAGTATCACAAAATGTAA